>CM060709.1:9785784-10075371 GCA_030686995.1 Artemisia argyi
TATCTTTTGCAAAAATACTTTTAGGTGGAGTTAAGACTAGGCTAAAACAACAAAGTAAAGTATTTCCACTATTTAGTTTAGAAGCATGATCTACCAACAATAAAAATTAAGCATGCATACGGAAGCAAATAACAAACAAACAAATAAAATCACACAAAACATGGGTTGCCTCCCAAGAAGCGCTTTTCTTTATTTACGAGTCTTGTAGCTAGACTCAAGGTCATGGGTTACTACGTGATACGGGTGAGCTCCTCATTGAGGACATCTTTGGGATCAAACTTAGGTTTCAACTTCCTATCGGTTTCCTTAGTATGGTATGACCTTTCAAACTTTTCTCCATCCGGATCATACAAAGTCATTCTCATATGCCATGATCCGTCACCTTCTTTAGGTGGCTTGTCCCACCTCCATTTACACTTGTCTCCCTCTCTTTTCCATTTATTCCTTTCTATGTTGATGGGCATTACGCTTAAGAACTCAATCATCTTCCTAAAGACTAAGGGGTCCTCAAAGGGGTCTAGTTCTTCATCTCTAGCTATGAGTTGTTCTACCGAATGTGTCTTTTCGATGAAATCTTTTTCTAGATAGAATGGGCATTGAGGTCCTATAAAGTTCCTTTATATCCAAGGTCCATATCTAGACGGTCTCCTATTCATCTCTACCCAATGCGGTATCGGTTCATCATCACAATCATAACTATGCTTCTTAACATCGTACACCGACCAAGTATCGCCTTCACCTACCGCTATCTTAGACTCCTTACAATCTATCATGGCGTTAGCGGTTGCTAAAAATCCTCTTCCTACCAATAATGGGCATGTAGTGTCACTAACCATGTCTAGGACGTGAAAATCCGCTAATATAGTTAACTTTCCTACGTGAACAACTACATCCTTAATCATTCCCAACCGGGTGGGCAATACTCCCATCCGCTAGCCCTATCAATACCTCTGTTTCCTCTAACTTTCCTAGCTTAAGAGCGGTGAATAAGGATAAGGGAATCAAGTTGAGGCTTGACCCTAAATCGGCTAGTGTGTCGAAAGCTTCGGATCTTCCTATCTTACAAGGCAAAACAAATATACCCGGATCATCAAGCTTATTAGGCAACTTGTTTTGAACGAAGGCGGTCCCATTTTTACCTAGCTTACACTTCTCATATTTTTCTAGGAGGGCACTATAGTAAGGAGCACGCGCTAAGACATCAATGACGGGGCGTTCAAGATGAAGTTCTTTGAATTCATCGTCAAGGTCTTGCGTAAGAGGTGTTTCAACTATGCTTTTGACCGGCTCTATAGTGGGCGTTTTATTTGATTGGTCTTTTTGGAGAACTTGGTTTTGTTTGAAACACGTGCTCGTGGATTTGACCGAGTAGTATTGTGGACACGAAGTGGGTGATGAAACTGAAGATATGGAATTAACGTTTAGTTTCGGATTCTTGATTGTGTCGCTTGGGAGTGCTCCCATTTCTCGGTCATTGAGAACCTTCAACAATGCGTCAATTTGAGTGGTCATCTCGCTTTGCTTTTGTTTGAAATCGGCTTCAAATTTAGATATGCGAGCTTCTTGAGATGCCATGAACTTAGACATCCATCCTTCAAGATTGTTGGTACTACCATAGTTGTTAGAAGGATTGTTGTTGAAAGTACAGTTAGAGGGTGGACCGGTTGGTTGGTAACGATTAGGTGGGTTGGAAGAATTGGGTTGATTTTGTTTCCACCTAAGGTTTGGGTGATTTTTTCATGAGGGGTTGTATGAATCACCGTAAGTATTTGGCTCGGGCTTGAAAGTGTACCACTTATCTCCCGCTTTGTCGGTACGCGTGGATGCGTAGTCCGCAAAAGCTGTTCCGGGGAGTTCCACACAATCAAGAGTGTCATGGGGACCACTACATAATTCGCATGAAGAAGTGATTTTGTTCACTTGGCTTGACGGCTTAGGAGCTTCGTAAGATTTCATGAGAAACTTGACTTGGTCCTCAAGTTCCATGATCCTACGGTCGGGAGTGCTAGAATTGTTCGAAGGCAAAGATATTGCCTTTACCGTTTTGTTCAAGTCATGGGGATCATTCCAACTTTCGTTGTCATAGAGAGCAAGATCTTCTATGAGTTCCCATGATTGTTCCGCACTAAGATCACGTAGCTTACCACCGGCCGATTGGTCAATGGCTCGCCTCGTGGAGAGATCGATATGGTCATAAAAAATTTGGACTTGGAGCCAAAGATCTATGCCATGATGAGGGACTTTTTGGAGTAAGTCCTTGAAACGAGTCCATGCTTCATAAAGAGATTCATTTTGACGTTGTTGGAACATCAAGATGTCATTTCTAAGCTTAGCAGTTCTCCCCGGTGGGAAAAATTGAGCAAGGAAACGAGTGGTGAGATCATCCCATGTGGTGATGGATCCCGCGGGTAAACGCTCAAGCCATTGACTAGCTTGATCCGGTAGAGAGAATTGGAATAGGCGTAATCGAGTTGTCTCTCTAGTTTCAACATCTAGGTCTTTGGAATCTACGATTTTGAGGAAGTCCTTAAGATGTTGGTTTGGATCTTCGGAACGAAGTCCATGGAATGCACATCCGCTTTGCACCAACCGGATGGTGTCGGATCGTAAGGGGGTCACATTGGCTCCGGTGAGCTCAATGGTGTTTCGGTAGCCTTGGTGGCTAGGTCGAGAATACTCTCCTAAGGTTCGGGGCCTAAGGGGTTCTAATGGTGGGTTTTGTTGTGGTGAGATGACGGGTTCAAAGATGTTCCCGTTGTCCATGATGTGGGGTGGTTACGAACAAAGGTACAAAGAACTAAGATAGACTAAAGAGAACCTAAAAAATAAAAATAAAATTTTACTAGAAAGGAATCTAGCAAGTAGACCTAATAAAAAGAAATTCTAACCTAGACAATAACTATTCCCCGGGTTGCGGCGCCAAAAACTTGATGCGTGGGAATCGCAACATGCTTTACCTCTCGAGGGATCTCGAGAAGCTTACAACCCCCACCAGGCAGTGTACCTGATCGTTGTAGTATAGTATAGTGACAAGTACCGGGGGATTGATCGTTCAGCTTAGGAATAGTGTCGTTAGGATTAGAAAGCCTAAATACTAGTTCTAAAGGTGATGGATGATTATTTTTGTATTTTTATATTTTATGGAAAACAAGTAAAATTCTCGGGTTTGAAGGATTTGGGCGGAATTAGTTGCTATTCAACTAACCCAATACTAAGATGCAATCAAAATAAAATACTAAAAATGAAAATAAACTAATTTATACTAAAGTTGTGAGCAATAAGTGGAGAAAATGTGTTTACTTGGATTTCACTACTCCCTAGACATCTTTTACACGTTAATTACTTGTTATAAATGCATGGATGACGGATCGTATTCCTTAATACCATTCATGGGGTGGCACACATAACTCCCCAATTCTATGAGCTCTTATCTCCTCCTACACCATGCCCAGCACAACTATAGGGATTGTAAACAGTGGCTCATGCATTAAATACAACCAATAAAGACCTAGTGCGCGTTGGTTCATGTTTCTTAAGACGTTCAAGCATGTTACCAATTGGAGATCTGCCAGTTTTCTTAAGCCTAACATATAAATCATTCATCCACAACAAGTATAAACAAGTAATCAACATATAATTAACATCTAGGTTTCATTAGATCCAAGCAAACACAAGATAGATCTAGCCTAGCATGATGGAATTAAGACAAGAACAAGATATAGACAACCAACACATAGACATATTGATTGAATTAAAAGAACACTTATCTTGATTACACATGCAAGGTATCAAGGGTTGGAACCCTTGAAAAACCTGTAAAGTTCGTACCAAAATCGTACTTAGGGTTTCTCCAAAACTTCTCTCTTTTAAATGTGAAAAATTAGAAAACTATATATAGGAAAAGGGGTCTGACGGCGTCAAGACAAATCTTGTGACGCCGTCACCTCGCCGCCAAAACTATTCTCGGACTGCCTTGATCTACATTTGACGCCGTCAAGACTTAATCATTTCCAGGCCGTCATGACTTTTACTCTTGACGCCCTACCTTCATGACGCTGTCAAATCTCTTCTGGACCGTCATGGAATTTTGCTCTTGACGCCGTCAGGAAATTACTCTTGACGCCGTCACCTACTGTTCCCAGCATGGAAAATTAAGACTTTTGCGTTTTCTTCACTTTTATGCTCTAAAAACGTCCGAATTGCTTCCTTTTCCAGATTTCACTCCCAAAGTACCTAAAATCACAAAAGGAACGATTTAGGGCAATATTTGATCAAATAAATTCAAATTCAGGCTTAAATGACCCCTTAAAAACGGATCATTTTTCGCCTCATCATAGTACTTTATAGTAGTCAAATTAGAGGTAAAAAGAGAAAAAACTAAAGTCGTCCCATATTTTAAATGCAGAATATAGTTACAATACATAAATCCAAATTTTGAGGTCTGGTGTTTTTTTATGTTGATGATATTGTCTTGACTGCATCTTCTACTGCATTTTTGCAGCGGGTTATTACTTCTCTGCATACGGAGTTCTCCATGACTGATCTTGGCTCACTTAATTATTTTTTGGGCATATCTGTGACTCGTACTCCTTCTGGGATGTTTCTTTCTCAGCAGAAGTATGCTACTGAGGTTCTTGAGCGTGCTGGTATGCTTACTTGTAATCCGTGTCGCACTCCTGTTGACACAGATTCCAAGCTTGTTGACGATGGTGACCCTGTTTCTGATCCTACATTATATCGCAGTCTTGCAGGTGCTCTACAGTAGCTTACTTTTACTAGACCGGACATCTCTTATGCAGTTCAGCAGGTTTGTCTCTTCATGCATGATCCTCGAGAGCCACATTTTGCTGCTCTCAAGCGCATTCTACGTTATGTTCGTGGTACATTAGCATATGGTTTACAGCTTTATTCGTCATCGACCTCATCCTTTGTTGCATACTCAGATGCAGATTGGGCTGGTTGTCCGGTCACACGTCGGTCTACCTCAGGGTATTGTGTATTTCTTGGCAATAATCTTTTATCTTGGTCATCTAAGCGTCAGGCTACTGTTTCTAGATCCAGAGCTGAAGCTGAATATCGGGGTGTTGCCAATGCAGTTGCTGAGACTTGCTGGACACGCAATGTGTTGCGTGAGCTTTATGCACCGCTTTCGACTGCTACCATTGTTTATTGTGATAATGTCAGTGCCTTTTATCTCTCATCAAATCCCGTGCAACATCAACGCACGAAGCATATTGAGATTGACATTCATTTTGTTCATGATCTGGCCGCTACTGGTCATGTACATGTTCTTTATGTCCCATCCCGCTATCAGTATGTGGATATCTTCACCAAGGGGTTGCCTACTGCTTTGTTCGATGAGTTTCGCTCCAGCTTGAGTGTTCGTTCCTCTCCCGCTCAAACTGCGGGGGGCTGTTAGCGATAGTTTATATGGGCCTAGCCCTGTTATGTATTTGCATTATAGTATTGGCTGGTGAGTGCTTATTCATTCACTATTATATGGCCAAAAACCGACCCAAAACGACTATTTGAGCTAACAAATGCCAAGAAAACACTTGTTTTTGTGTTGTGAATGTGCAGGAACGGATTTATCAATAAAAGACGAAAAATCACGGGAAAACAATGAAAACGGGCACGAGAGTAGAAGTTGGTCAAAAAGTCAAAGCCGGGGATCTAAAAGTCAACCACAGTCCTTCATCTATTCAGATTTGGCATAAATAATCCTTGGATTATAATTTTGAAAAATGTCAAAACCAGCCCTTGAAGTTTCAGAATGTTTCATTTGTGATCCTTGTGATTTTTATTACATCAAAAGTTAAAAATGTAAATAACCAAGCCCGGTCCATGTTATCATTAAAGCCCATCACCAAATTTACCAAAGCCCACTCTCTAAAATTACCCAAGCCCACAAATAAACCCGGTCAACCCAATTTTACTCAACGGTCAAACATAAGTAATAAAATCAAACGCGCCCTTTATTCACCCCCTTTTCCCCAAACCCAGAACCACACCTCACCACATGAACCCTAGTTTATCATACTTCTCAATTGATTCGAATCACACCACACCACACCACACCAATTAACCCATGATTAGCCAATCATTTGTGCTTCTAGAAGGTCCCCTCACGTGCAATAAGTATGTCAGAAAGAATAAATTTGGTGAGTCAGATTATTAGAACACATGGCAGTCAACAATTGGACACACCACCTCATTCCTTTGCCTTGGATACTCCTTCTAGATGTTCTGACAAGGACAGAGAGTGAAGTGCACATGGATTGCCAGCATCAGCAATTTGGAGCTCTCTTATTGGTTGAGCCACATCATTTATTCTCATCCAAGGGTTGATATCGATTTGAGGAAGCACATTCTAATCAAAGGGCTGATATGAGTTGAAAGAAGCACAATAGTGGCTCGGATTGCCAGCATGGAAATCACAACCCTTCACTCACTTCATTTCTATAAATAGGTGTAGTTTTTAGCTTTCATGGAGTAGTTTTTTAGTGTAGTGTTATGCTGTTAAATTTACTTTTGATTGTATTTTAGTTTAGTCATTGTAATTTTTATAATAGTTTTAATAAAATTTCTAATTCTCTTCAATTAATTTCAGCTTATATTGTATTCTTATTTTAGCTTAATCCTGTTTTTATCAGCTTATTTTCTGTTTCATTTAGTTAAAGCTTATTACTATCAGTTACTCTTATTTCAGTTTCTATTTTCATTTACATAAAATAAAAGAAATAAAAAAAATAATAAAATCATAAAAACAAAAAAAAAAATAAGAAGTTTACATATTAGTATTAAAGCTTACAGTGAGCTTATTTTTCCTTTTGAACATTCCATTTAAGCTTGTTAGCTTATTAGTGGAATTTTTTGAGTCAAGCAATCTCAGTCAAGGAATCAAAGTAATAAGCAGCTGAGGTGTTTGGATAGACTGATACAGAAAGAAGTGACATCAGCCTATCTTAAAGATAGGCCTCTATGAATCCCCTCTATTCTAGCTGAGGGGAAATCCATTGGTAAATCTCATTTCATTTTTTTAGTATTGAACCTGAGTTTATGATTTGTAGTTTAGTTAATTGCAGTAGTAGATTTGATATTAGCTGATTCATCTTTGTTTTATATAGCTGTTAGCTTAGTTGATACTTGATCATTGTTTGTTGGAGTAGAGTTCATTGCATCTGTTTGTTTTTTTTAGTACTAGTGAGATTTGAGTAGCATAGTAGAACTTGATTATTAGTGATAATTGTGGAATTCTGTTTGGTTGAATCATCTGTTATTGTTGTTGTAGTTGTAGTTTATGAGTTTGAGTAGATCTTAGTATAGTTAGTATTGTAATTGTATTTCACTGTTTCATTAATTAAGTTGCTGAGTATTTGTAATCTTAGGAATAGTATAACTGTTTGATTATAGCCTAGTGTAACTGTTTGTGGAACTGAGTGAGGTATTGAAATATAACTGAGCAATGTTACATTGGAATTCATAGCTGTATTAGTGGCCTTAGTTGAATACTGTGTAATTGAATTGCTTGAAATATGAGATTCTGTTTTGTAACATATTAGTGATTGTGCTTTACTGTTGAATCTGATAGCTTAAGTTTGAGTAAATTGATTCATAGTATGATAAGTGACTGATATGGATATTTGGAGTAGTGAATTGTGAACTGTTTCATCTGAGAGTAGTGTAATTCTGTAGTTAAGGAGGTGTTTGGATTTTTAGTAACTGAGTGTAATTGTGTTTTTCTTGCTAGATTTATATTCTAAGTAGGTTCATCTTATTGAGTTATAGATATTCAGAACCTAAAAACAGTATTATTCACTAATTAAAGTCAAAGTAGATTTTCATTAGCTTAGTTAAATTTGTAGCTAAATACAGTTAAGTAAAATTGTACGAGTAGTTACATAATTGGATAATCTAGCTCAATATAGAGAATTTGTAGCTTATCATTACATTTAGGAGTAGATTAGATTGATAGTAATTGGAAAAAGTCAATACCATAAATCTAAAAACAGTCAACTGTGCAATTGGATTATGTTATTGGACTGCTGAGTTTGGTAGATTTTAGAATAGATAAGTGTTGAATTTGAGTAAATCTCGACTTGTTTTGCATTTTCAGTATACTATAGAGTGAACTGCCCCCATAAGTTTCCAGATTTGAGCTTCATTAGTGTAGTTTATTGAACCTGCAATAAGTAGTTCTGAATTTAATTTCTGAGTTTGAAATTTTGGGTGCAATTTCTTGTAAAGTTTGAATTTGAGTTTCTTTGGTTTTACTGAGCTTCATTAGAGTAGTTTGAGTGTTGTGTTTGGTAGTATTGCTTCTGTTTCTGCTTGTGCTTATTCAGCACTCACCTAGTGCTTATTTTCATAGCTTATTGCTATTAATCTGTATATCTGTGGAAATCTGAGCTTATCATTGAATATATTTTGTCATAACTGAGTTCCTTGCATCATTTCTAGGTTGTGTTTTCAGTTTCATTAGTTTTAATCACAAGTGCTTATAAATAAGCACTTGTGATAAGCAGTTTTCACTAAATAAGCACTTAAACTTTCCAATTTCATTTCAAATTTTTATTCTGAGTTTGTTTTAATATTTTAGAATTTCTAGAATTTTTCTAGATTTTTCTAAACATTTTTACTATTTTTCTTATTTTCTTTTGGTTTTATTCAATTTTTAAATCATTTTTTTAAATAAAAAAAATCCATAAAAATTCATAAAAAGCTGTGAAAAATACAAAAATATTTTTAGAAATTCTTTTATAATATTTTAGAATTTTTAGAATTTAATTTTCATTTTTCCAAGTTATTTTTCTATTTTTCCTTATTTTTAATTCATTTTTAATTCCAAAAATAGAGAATTAATTCTAGAAAATAAATAAAAAGTCTAAAAAATATTTTTCTTTTTCTTAAAATTCTTTTTAATAGTTTTAGAATTTTAGAAAATATTTTCAAGTTCGTAGGATAATTTTTCGATATACGTTACGTTTTAAATTTTACGGTTGCGTTTCCGTTTTTGCGTTTTTAATTTCGGTGCATACTTAGCTTGTAATCTTTGCATATTTCATACTTGTTTGTGAATACGTAAACTATTTGATTGATATTTTTCACTTTTTCACTTTTCAAATCACGATTTCACGAATCGATATTCTCGATTCCATTCGCCTTCGTTGGGAAACGACTCGGGTGATCCGTATTTTACGCGGATCACTTCGATACTATACTATAAATATTATAATTGGTTTACACGACGAACCATTGGCCCATTGTATTCATTATATATGCTCACATGTAATCTGTATTCAAGACACTATCAATATACGGTTTATACCTTTAATACAAAGGTCTAGCCGTGAACTTGGGAGCTTTGTCCAGCTCTTCTTTTTTAGGTGCTTTGGTACTTTTCGTCATTGTTGGTCGTATTCTCAACATATCAATGCCTAAAATCCCTCCTAAATATCCATCTCGGCTTGGCATCCAACTTATCCATCTCAGTTTCTAGCAAAAGCCATTATTTCTTATGCATTGCGATTCAACAAAATGCTTGATTTGTTTTCTGTATAAAAACATAAACATATTGCTCAAAATCAGCTTTGAAAAGATGTATTTTTCCATTGCCACTTTCGCACATTCATAGGATGCTTCTTATCTTCTTTTTAGAAGAATTTTAGATCTTATTTATTAAACCAAGCATAACCAAGAAATTTACTCAAAATAGGGTTTTTTAATTGCATATAAACATCAACAATCTTTAAAATGCATTTATTAATCCAATCAGAACCAAGCTTTTTTGAGGCATTTTATCAAACATTTTATGTGCATATCACCCATTATAAACTCAATCCATAATTTCAAAAATAATCCAATAACCAATGACGCAATATAAAAATATCATGATTCCGTATCATACTTGAAAAATCAAAAAAGATCATACCTTGGATATCATACTTGAAGAATCAAAACATATCATACTCGGAAAATCTCAATCTGCACAAACCTATTAAAAGTTTTGAAGGCGGCGTTTCTTTTAGTGAATCAGTTTAATGGATTCATTGAACTCAGCTTCTAGGCTTTTTTGGTCTTGTGATTAATCGGATTTGTATGTTATCAATTGAATTACAATAGAAAGATATAGTGATTGATTCATTATTATTGATAATTGATTTGGGATCATGATAACTAATTTGGGGGAAACTGAATTTAGGTTATTGATTGGGAACTTATATTGGGCACGAATTGATTTAGGGTGAAGTCGGTGAACCGACTTTTGTGGTATGAATTGATTTGGATTGAATTGTTTTGTTGTAAAATGATTTAGGGCTATATCGGTTATGAATTGTTTTTGGTTATACTCAATGATTTGGGGAAATCATTTGGGGTGCATTTATGAAGGAACGGAAATGTTGGAGGTAAAATGTCTGTGGACCATTGGATTGGGGAAAATGCCAGATGTCGATTTTTAAAGATTTTTGGGGTTGACTTGTCAAAACCCAACCTTGTTTTATACAGATGGGAGGTTAACGGGATTTTCTAAAATATGCCTCGAAGGCACATGTTTGAGCGAATAAAAAAGTCAAGTACTAATTCATTAAAAAGAAAATTACATGTAATTATAGTAATTTTTAAGTATAATTAATGTTCATTAATTACATTTTATAATTTTTATGAAAAGTATCAGTTTAGTTATCACACTTTAAAATGCCCTTGAGGGCACATTTATAAAACCCCATAATTTTTTCTAGGTGGTTTATTGTTTCAAATTTTATGACACAAGTAAAAAAAACAAATAAGGAAAAGATTTATATGCCTTAACTATATGTCTAAAGATATGCCTAAGTATATGATTATGACATGTGGCAGAATTATAAGTTGGGATAAAAAGAGAGAAAATGTGAAAGGGATGTGTCAATTGATGATATGATTAGACCATGTGGTATCACCACACAAACTCACGCCAAATCCAACGTGGCCACTAAATTGGCGCCGCCACCATACTCCAACCACCTCTAGCCACTTCCCAAGCCACTTAAATGGCGTGTGTAACTTTCGGAAAAAGACAAAAAAAACCTATCCCATTTTTTTCTTTTTTTGATTTTTTATATTGGGTTTGTGTGTTGTGTTGTGTTTTCGAGTGTGTGTTATTTTTTGAGTGTGTGTTTTGTTGTGCACTGATAAAGTGTGTGTTTTGTTTGTATTTTTTGAAAGCAAGAAGATGAACCAAATGGCAAAGGAGAAATGTGCTCTTTAGGGTTAACTCTAGGGCATCACATAATGGGCCTCGTAAGTAGGCTTTCTATTGTGGCGGTTTCTTATATTATAAGTATATATTAAACCATGTGATGACGACGACGTTTTGGTGTGCTTTTTCCCGCCAAATTTACGGCCCAATATTTAGCCTATTTACGTGGCCCAGCTCCTTTGTGTGTGGCCTAGATAATCCAAATAATATAACCCTAGCTTTTTAGATCGATGTGTGGTTGCGTTTCCAGAAATCACTATCTACACTTGCACCAATAGCTTTTTAGATCGATGTGTGTAAGTTTGGGGCTTTTGATTTATACAGGGTTTAATGGCCGTTTCGCTTCTGATTCATCATTCCGGTGGTGAGAATTTTTGTTAATCAATTGATTGATTCAAAACCCTAATTTTTAGGTTTGTAGCTTTTAATTTACACAGGGTTTAGTGGCCGTTTGGCTTCTGATTCATGATTCCGGTGGTGAGAATTGTTGTTAATTAATTGACTGATTCAAAACCCTAATTTTTAGGATCATGCCTGCAAGTTTGGGGCTTTTCATTTATATAGGGTTTAGTGGTCGTTTGGCTTTAAGGCTTTTGATTTATACGAGGTTTAGTTGCCGATTGGCTGCTTGGTTATTGGTTTAGTGTAGATAGTGGTGAGCATTTGTTACTTGCTCTGGTTTAAGCTGCTGAATTTGTGGCTATTGCCTGTGCTTGGTTATTGGTTTACTGTAGATGCTGGTGAGCATTTTTTACTTGCTCTGGTTTAAGCTGCTGAATTTGTACGCAGTCTTATGCGCCCCTATCATGGCAGGGCATCACGGTAACGTGTTTGCATCCGGGGGGTGGAAACGGCATCGTCGTCAGCTACTTTAATATATACTTATAATTAATATAATCATTTTTGCTGACCGTGCCTCGCTAAGATCTTGGCTAGGCAGTCTTATGCACCCCTATCATGACAGGGCATAACGGTAACATGTTTGCAGCCAAGGGGTGGAATAATCTTGTTATGCCAACTCAGTTGGTTTGCGGCCATGGCCTGCATTAAGCTAATGCTATTGTCACGACGACGCCGTTTTTGGTGCTTTTTCCCCGCCAAATTTACGGCCCACGTTGTTAGCCTATTTATGTGGCCAGCTCCTTTTGTGTGGCCCAGATAATCCAAATAATATAACCCCTTATTAAGCTACGCGATTGATCATTTGTTACGTTAATATCTGTGTTAATGTTGGGGAACATTCTGATGCCCATGTTGTGTGTGATATAATTAGTAACAAAAAATATTAAGGGGGCAATGATGATCTTGGTAATGATGAAAGCGTAGACTATTTATTGTCTTGGCAAGCGTTGTTTGCCAAGACCCGTGCTCTGGCTTGGCAATCAAATGTTTGCAGCTAGGTCGGGTTTTGGGTATCGCTGCCATCATCGCGTACCTGAGCCTAATATGTAGTTGCTACACTTGCAGCCATGTCGGCCGTATCCATTTTATGTGTCATATAATTGGTGTACAAAAAATATTAAGGAAGCAATGATGATCTTGGCAATGATGATGGATGGTACCTTGACAAGGCAGCCTGTAGGTTGCAGCCAGTATATGGTTTGCCAGCTTCGAGTATATGTGCATATTCCAATCTGAGCCTAATTTTTTGAACTTTACAGAGTACTTTGCTGTAATTTAGTTATGGTTACAGCCATGCCGAGTCTTTAGTACCACATTTGGATTTACTAATCTCACCCAGATTTACAGCGGGTCACAACTTGCTGTAACTTTTTGGAAACTTTTTTGCTATTTGTTTTTTAATGCAAAGTTGGGTTAAAATGTGGTGACAACTTTCATGATATTGCACCATATTAAAACAAGCATCTGTTGCTCCAATTCTGTGTATCAGGTTAGTCATTTTATGAATTTCTTATAAATTTCATATTCTTGACTACTCATACATTGATAATCTTAAAAAAAAAAAGTACTAGTGTTTTGGAGTAATGGGGAAGAACATCGTATATTGCCCCCATATGTGCTTTAATCTTAAAAAAAGTACTCCAAGTGTTTTGATTATCTTGATTCGAGTCATTAGAATAGTTTATTGTGAAGTATGTAAAAATTCAAGTGTAAGGGGAATGTACATTCCCTATGATGTATTATTTTGGATGGTATGGTAAAAGTGTATGCAATAAAAAAAATTCGAAAAATCAATAAAAAGAAAAAAAATAGAAAATGATGAGAGAAAAAAAAACATATGGACTACCATCCTGTTTCATTCTATGTCTGTTTTATGTTTTTGTTATTTTTGATTCATTAGCTTAAGTCGAGTCTAGTCTTTGCTTAGCAACGCCATATTGTACATGTAATTAACCAAGATGATTAACTCGCCACCAGTAAATATTGCATTTATCCAACAAAACCGTGTTTTCCATATCCCTACACCTAACGTTATAACCCTTTAAAAGACCTCTTTGACAGTTTATCCTAGGTGCTTACGCCAAGTGGTGGAGGTTTGATCCTTTCCCAAGCCTATGGTAATCTATTTGCTATGACAGGTAGTGAGAGATGTTTTCCATTTCCTTATTGTGATATATACTTTATTACACCCGAGAGACGTGAGTATCTAAACACTATTTGTGAGGTGCTAGTGTATGACCTCCGTGCTTGTTTTTGGTTTTTAGTGGAACGATTATTTGTTGTAATTACTTTTATATTAGTGTTAAATGACCCCTAACTTGTATTTTGATTAGAATAAAAGCGCATTTGCTTGAGGACAAGCAAATCTCAAGTGTATGGGTATTTGATGAGGCGAAAAGTGTACCGCTTTTAAGGGGTCATTTAAGGTCGAATTCGTGATTATTTGATCAATTATTGCCCTAAATCGTTCATTTTGTCATTTTAGGTACTTTTGGAGAGAAATCTGGAAAAGGAAGCGTTTTGGACGTTTTTGGAACATAAAAGTGAAGAAAACAGCAAAGTCTCAAATTCCTTGCTGGGAACAGTACCTGACGACGTCAAGCTTTAACACATGACGGCGTCAAGAGTGACAAAAGAGGTGGATGTGGAACTTATAATATGACGGCCCAGAACATTTTCTTTGTTAATGGCCTGACGGCGTTACCAAGGCCGTCAGGGTCCAAATACACGTGACGCCCCAGAGTAGATTTGTACGTGAAGGCGTCAGAAGTGGATCTAGGCAATACGAATTTCATCTTGGCGGCGAGTTGACGACGTCAGAGGCTAATACATGACGCCGTCAGGATACTAAGTCTATATATATATATATATATATATATATATATATATATATATATATATATATATATATATATATATATATATATATATATATATTTTCCAATGTTTCATTATAAAGTGTGGTTCAAGTTGTGCATAAACCGTAGGTCGAATTTCCTGCATATTGAAGGGCTTCAAACCCTTCTTTCCTCCATGCTTTTATAAAGATAAGTTCTCCAATAATCATTCAATATGTCTATGTATTGTTTGATTCTATCTTATGTTTATCTTTCTTTTAACATGTTAGGCTAGGCTTTTATTGTGTTTGCTTAGATGTAGTGAAACCTAGATGTTGATTATGGGTTGATTGTTTGTTTATAATTGTTACGGATGATTGTATTCGATATTAGGCTTAAGAAAACTGGCATACTTCCATTGGTAACTTGCTTGAACGTCTTAAGAAACATGATCGGAGGTGTACTACGATTTTTGGTTGTATTTAATGCATAAGTGAATTCTAATGATCCCATGTTAGGAGCTTTTAATCGGCTCGACATATGAGTGAAGTAGGATCTTATAGAGTTAGGGAATATTGTACACGGCCCTACGACTGGTATTAAGGAATATAACTCGTCATCCATGCAATTGTAACAAGCTAATCAACCGGTAAAAGATATCTAGGGAGTAATGAAATCTAAGTAAACACAAATTTTCTCATTATTGTTTCCACCACATTAGTAAATTAGTTTAATTTTCATTTCTTTTATTTTATTTTGATTGCATCTTAGTTTATTGGGTTAGTTGGTTAGCAACTAATTCCACCCACTCCTTCAAAACCCGAGATTTTACTTGCTTTCATAAAATATAAAAAATACAAAAAGAATCATCCCTCATTCAAGACCTAGTTTAGTAGGCTTTCTAATCCTAGCGACACTATTCCTGAGTTGAACGATCAATCCCCCGGTACTTGTCACTATACTATACTACAACGATCAGGTACACTGCCTGGTGGGGGTTGTAAGCTTCTCAAGATCCCTTGAGAGGTAAAACCTGTTGCGAGGGCGCAATTCCCACGTATCAGATAGTGTCTTTGTAATAACTAGAGCTTGTTGAGTTTTTATACGAAATCCACTTTCTTATATTTCTCCATCTCAAGCACGAAAACTCAATAATGTATAGAGCCAATATTCTACTCTAAAAACATACATTTGAACATGTGCACTTTAACCTTTCTGGGACTCGAATAAATTAAAATGCTAGTAATAGCCGACGAGAGATTCTGGGAATAAAACAAATAGATTCTAAACTACCCTTGTCCATAAAACAATACTGTAAAATCTAGCATATGTTCTGTGTAAAGCAGAAAACAGTGAAAGAAGCGTAGTTCTGTTTCTGTTACTTCTATCATTATTAGTCTAAAAAAACTTCATTATCAAAAGTTTTAACAACATTTATTTATATTACTACATTACTAAATAGGCTAAGAATAATTGGTGACACATGTTAGTTACTGCACGCGCAAAAGAAGTATGCTCCATTACACCAATTAACTGAGTGACTTCGAATAACTCATCATCCTATTGCTGATATTTGTATGATGATGATGAACCTTCAACGAGGAATGAGTCTTCAATTAACTGATTGATTTGATCTGAATCGTATTCAAATAAATCTCCATGAGATGAATCTGATGAATCTCCATGAGATGAATCCAATGAATCTCCATGGGATGAATCATGTTGTTGCTGAGATGAAGAAGATGAATCGATGACAGCTTCCGCCATGAATTACACGAAGTTAGTGTGTGTTTTTATGTAATTAAACGTGTCAAGTTCGGTCTTTGTCGCTAGGTGTGCACATTTTTAAGGGTTAGAAACGGTCTTAAGATTAAACCAGTGAGACCACCTACATATGAGTAAAAAAGGCTCACCCTCCTCTGTGGGTTAACATGAAAATGGAAAAATCTCATCCGGTTTTTGTACTCTACTGCATATTTAAACAACTAAACGTGGACCTAATGAGAGCGAATCTTTGACCTAGATGACCCTTTCGCTTGCCTCCGTGCGGGTGGTTTGAACTTGAGACCTTTGGAACAACTACTCTTGTACATTATTCATAAGTGTTATATAATCTAAATCAAAATTATAACCGGCGCCCTTTACTTTATTGTACAAAGAATTCTCATACTACGGTTATATTGTGACCTTGAACATTTTTCCTCCATTGCAAACTCATATTCTCAAAAAATAAAATAAAAATACAGACGTGAAAATTGATGTTTCTCGTGACGTTGACGAGAAGCGGGTGCGGGTAAAAGTGGGACTTCACCTGCCACATATGATCGAAGTTGACCCACCTTTCCACATACCCCGTGCTCTAATGGCATACTCTATTTATAGAGGAGTCATGTATCCTAAATAATTTCATATAGCTCCCAAAGAGTATGTATCATTTCCATTAACCCTTTAACATTTATACATACTTTTACAAGTTTCTAAAATATTTTGGAAGATCCTACAATATTTTATTCCTTCCGTCTCAAATACAAAGACAAAAAAGAAAAAGTTTAAAAGAATTGAATAATTACAACATCATTTCAACAAAAGCTAAAAATAAATAAATAAATAAATAATCAGTTTGACCTTTTAACAATCAGTCAATGTTTTCTTCTAGTTTTGAAAATATCAAAATTTTGAATACGAGTACAAAAGATATTACTTTGTACGCACTTAAACAATGTAATTAGTTCATTGCACTTAAATGAAATACATTGTGTAGCGATATTACTTACTAGCTTATAGACCCTTGGCATCCAAGGGATTTTAGAGGGTTTTTGCTTAAAAAAAAGGTAAATACGTAAATAAAGTAAGAAAGAACAACTAACGTAAACGCTGTGAAATTTTTCTTGTAACGGAACAATAAGTTATGACTCAAAGTATAAAATACAATGCTTGTAAATATCTGTGTAATAAACGTTCATTGCCTCTTGATCTCCAATATGTTTGTCTTGAGAAGTAAATGCATTTAGTAACCATTCTAACACTTCAACAATGAACGTAAACATGATCCATTAATATTTGAATAAAATAATGAGATAATAAGTGAACTATTCGATAAACAATTGAGCCTGTAACAATTAAAATAATAAACATTCATGCATTGTCGTCTCCAAATTTGATGGCCTTGAAGACATCAGTGAGCGCTAATCAAATTAATAGCCAATGTCCGTTCCGTGAAAATCTAATAGCTTTCATGAATAATAATAATATGATAGCATAGTATAAAAGTGCACCAATTCATTTGCAAAGCGTCTCCTCACTTTTGAGGTTATAGATTACAACAGTAAGATTACAAATTCATAAACTTTGAATATGCATAACACTTTCACAATGCATCGATGAGATGCTCTATATTTAGTGGCCCCAATCCATATAGTAGTATCTCAAGATGCTAAATTGTCACATTACTTAGTTACCAAATCAGTAATACCACACCCACACACACAAAATCTACCCACAAAAGTTAACTTATACTACGCACTTTAGCCAAACATATACTACTGCCCAAAACCCATAATAACATGCGCATTCAAACTATCACCAATTCGTCTCAACATCATAACAGTAAGAAGTACTTGCCCACTGTTGTCATTCGAACTAACCTTTTGTGAATCTTCTGTTATCCCGCTCATAATTTTGACTGTACATCTTGAACTCACCAGGCTCAAATCTACCTTTAAAAATTCGATTGTTTATGTTCTTCCACACTAAATATTGTGCAACCCAAACGACATATCATAAACAGCATAAATGTACTACGGAGTATATTTTAATTGAATTCTTTACCTACACACTCATTGAGCATCTTTAAGTGAACAATTGTACTCGCTTCTTGCTTTTCGAAGGTCTGGTTCATCCTTGGAATGTAATTATCAACAACTAAACTGGAAAATAATGAGTTTGGAAAATCTACTTAATGGTAGATGGCAAGGAAATCCACGTAGTGGAGAAGGCATTCATTGTTGCCAATCTTCGACGTGAATCCCCTAATCTGGTATATGGAACAAAGTTAAACCTTAATCTTATATATGCATAGGGTACGGACTACTTAAGGGGTGTTTGGATTCACGTTATAAAAGTGGTATCAATCGTTACTAATTGCATAAACAGATTATATACCTGATTATTTGACCGTATATGAGTCAGATAAACATAAAGGATAATCGGTTTCATACAACATCGACACATCTGATTATCCAGGGGTAAAACAAAATCACCTATAAGCCCTTACTATAAATGTAACTTCTGAAACCTTTAGTCAAATTCATAATATGTCCAATATTTTCGGTTGAATGTTCTTCATGGAATTGATATTTGTTACTTCCTTATGACCTTATGTAATAAAGGTTTATCAAACACTCATCATATTACAACTTTAAACAGCCAAGACACACAAAACACCATCTTCTACAACCCATTTTAATACATCTAATTCTCGTATTCTTGAAACGAATTACATATTCACTTTAAAAATTCAAACACATATATTGCACGTATATGAAATGTGTTTACCTCCCAATGCAGTGTCCTAATAGTAGCTGTAAAAAGTGGTCCATAAGAAATGCTTCCAAAAGAAGTTGTCACAACATCTCTTAAAGATTGAAGCAATGGGTTATGAGGCATTGATGCTATTTCTCGACCACTATGGATGAGCACAAGAAATGCCATACCAGATACTATAACATGAACAGAATTACAAAGAACTGCACTTGTCCGGAACAAACTCACAGCAGCAATAGGATAAAGCGGCCAATAGTCTTAAGTGCTGGCAACAAAAAACAAATCCAGCGTTATTACAAAGTTGTCGTGGAATAACATGTTCACCAAATCAAGCATTATCACAAAGTTGTCGTGGAATAACATGTTCATCAAATCCTGATTCCCATCAGTTACATCCAACCATTAGTTCCATATATAGATAATTACAGATCTGTTGTCTACAAAATGCACAGAATGTAACAGATAATTCATAGGCCAAAGAGTTGTAAAAAATCAAGATAGATGCATATATTAACATCAAATTCAGGTTGCTTTAAAGTTTTCAAGTATAGTTAAGAAAGAAGATGGTAACCGTGCAACTTAAGAAACGTGAGAAAACCTACCTCAAGGGCTTTAGCGAAGGCCTTTATGAATAGCTGAGACTTTCCACCTATATTTCGTGCATGCTGCCACAAGTAGCAACTTATCTCCATCTGAAGATGAACATATATGAATTATAACGCTATAATCGCGACTGAGTTGGAAAGATCACATTCTATAAAGACAAACATACATTTATTTCACCTTCACCAACACCACTGTAGAATTCTTCATGGACCTTCTAACAATCATGATGCATCGTGTAGACTCCGATACGATTCTTCAATAAACTATTAAATGATAAAGTTTTGATGTCAAAACTGAAACTTTAATGAATATTCAAAAATCAATACACAAATCAAAAGAGCTTTTTTTTACAAAATCTAATAGATAAACTAAATAATCTTTACCTGTTTTTGATTCTCATTTCAACCACCCAGAGAAGCCAAGTGTTAATGTTGAATTTATTATAGAGTTGTTTGGCTTTCATTGATTTGAGCTATTAAATTATTGCTCCTCTTGATCCAAATTCTGGCCATTGTTCACTTGCATCCATCATTAACAAAAAAAATAGTAGCAACAGAATATTTACCCATTATCCATCATCCATTATCTGTAAGGTTGTGTGGACGTATGCATATAGGTTTTCTGATGGGTGATTTTAGCGAATCCATTACAGTCATGCAAAACATGATTTAAATGATATTATAGGATGTAACTGAAATATATCAGACATGGTAATACATGATTAGAACTAAATCCATTTTAAGTTAGGGAGGCACACGTCATGGAGGCACCAAACTAATAAGAACATTAACATTTTAGTTATAAACAGATTTTGACCCGTTTACTTTTAAAAGATTCTTCTTTTACCCGTTTTGAAAGTTAATAGTGGTATTGATGTGTACAACATTTCATGTAGATAACTATCTCGTGTGGTGTAGTTAAGATGTAACTTGCAAGCTATAATGACCACAGGATATACACAATCACGAAAACACAATATGTTAAACTTAGCCATTAATAGAGGTGTAGTAGACCCTTATATTAGTGTTAATTTGACTTTGTTGCAATCGTGAACTTAAGGAAAGGATGTGTACTACTTAAACCAAACACTCTCAGATTATAACATATCTTTAATTATCTTGAATAGTATAAAAGATATAAATTTAAAATTTATTAACATGTATATATGAATTTTTAATAATATGCATTGCATCTCTTATAATACCATAACTCTTCAAATTTACATTATGCCAAACACCCCCTCAAACTGCAATTCTTGTAATACTGTAACTTTTTAGATTTAAACTTTCTTTTTAAGGTATTGCTCAAACATTACTCTTTTAAGACCTCGAGTATAAAAACTAATCTCTTTTTTTTATAAGATTTAACGCATAAGTGTATTAGATGTTTCTTTTGTAGCAAGTTATTTGAAATTGTTCAAGTGGTCGGATCATAAAAAACATACAAATCAAGGTCAAATCGAGTTTTGTATTAATGATTAGAAATTAATCATTATTTAGCTAAGTTATTCAAAAAGAATTATATAATATATGATGACTAACCTCACAAGAGCCACATTTTCAAGATGTTTGGCGGCCAACATGGCAAGGGTAGTATAGTATGAGCAGCCTTTGTGCACTTTGCTTGGGGGGAACTGAGAGTAAGGAATTCTTAGTGTTCCCTTTGAAGCCTTGAACTTTTCTTCTTTGCTTAACCCATCTCCAACCAACCACACCTATAAAGAATGAACATATGACTTTATTTTCATGCTTATTATTAATAAAAGAATATGTTGTTGTCCCAAATAAAACGCTAAGAAAAAGCTCTAAAATTTATCATTTGTGAGTATGTTCATAAAAGAATCAACATATCTTGAACATCAGTTGTTTCCAACTCCATTTTTAGTTTTTGATAATCAAATGGTTGAGACATTATAACCTGCAACGCGTTGTATTCAATTATCCGACTCCGCGTTAAGATGATCTTTAGAAAATAACTTTAGAATTACTACCAAATATCTACAATACTAAGACGGTAGCACGATTTGTTGCAATCAGATAAAACAAACAAAAGTAATGATTAAGCGTTTAGCAAATTCAGATTATTGCAGAGATTATATAATATGACCCTTATATAATTATGTTCAATTTTGCTTCATCAGCCCTCTTAGTGATTATGTAAACTTATTATCTGGCCCCAAAATATTAAGATAATCATAATCCGTTTCACTCTAACCAAACAAAATACCACTCCCTCCATCCTAAATTTATTGTCCCATATTGACTTTTTCGGTCTTTCTTTCTCAACTTTGACTATAAATATTTGTGTTTGTGTTATACAATTTTTGATAAAAATTATACCAAATAAAAATACATTTAAAACTCAATCCGTTCATATATTTTGTATCAAGTATTATGTAATATAAACAAAAATACTTAAGGTCAAAGTTGAAAAGTAAAGACCGAAAAAGTCAAAAGGGGACAATAATTTTGGGACGGAGGTAGTAATAACTTTTGACTTGAAAATATGCAGTAATGAGATAATTACTTTAAATATGCTATCCCAAAAGAAATGTATCTCGAAAACATACCTCTTTAGAATTTGCATTCGCTGGTGCAGTGTATTGATTACCCAGACTGCTAATCGCTGGGTCAGCGCGAACCTTTGTGGCGTAAATTTATCACCATTTTCATTGATGTAGACTTGAAGATACATTTTGCCTTTGAACAAACTGTCACAACAATGTGAAAAGTCAAGTCAATATCTCACATAAGGAGGTGTTTGGTATTGCTTATAATACTTATGAAGTGCTAAATTTTAAGCAACACAGTTATGTGTCATTCAATAGCTTTTGCTTATTTGCTTATTCAAAATCATTCAATAGCTTTTGCTTATTTGCTTATTCAAAAGCCAAAAGTCGTTTTTAAAAGTGAGAATAGTTATTAATCACCTTTGTTGCATTGACGTCATTACCTTCCTCGATATTCTGAAGCTTTGATTAAAGCAAATCTATCTTCAATCCTTTCAGTCCTGATCTCTGTAAACACAGACAAAAACATTCAGTTATGAATTACAAACAATTAGTATGTGTAAGTTGTAATCAAACCTACAATTGTGAACCACAACTTCTGTACACATGTATCAAGTATTATATTGGAGGGTTGTTCAATCTCCCTAAAAGCAGTAATTCTACCAACCAATTCCAAACAATCATATAAGTTCTCAAACAACTTACCTTGTTTTTTTCGGCATCAATATACTTGTTGCTGATACTCTTCTAATAACTGAGTTTCACCACCACTACACCGATTGCGATTGTGAAATTTGCAGCTCTTGGGTGTCCTGCTCCTAGTTCATTTGACAATTACGGTGTAAAGAATAATGAAGTTTTAGCATTACCTGTAATCTCATCTTAATAACTCACAAATCACAAAACATGTACACTCTCATGGATTAGGAGACGCTTTTAGGAACTAACCTGATAGCTATGTTGAATCCATTTGCTACATAACTCTTACTAATCCATTAACTAAAACACTAAAACAATGCTCAAATGACTAAATACAAAATCAGTGCACAAATGATTACCTCCCACATTTTCCTTTCTCTTAAACATTTCATCAAACATCTTCTATGCGACATTCAAATGAAGCGACAGATACACAATTATTCGAAAGTAGATATAAAAAAAAAACCCTAATTTTTTAAAACCGTATAAACAGATATAAAGAGGCCCTAATTTTTTAAAACAATTCATAAAAAAAAAATGCATAACACATACTAACCGGTAAAACATGTTTTGGATCTTTCAAATGTTCTCTTTTACTGATATCAAATATATAAATTATCCCTGCTTATCAAATTGAAAAAAGTATAACAACCGAAAGTTATTTATCAAAATCAATCGGTACAATATTTAATTGATAAAACTAAAAAAAAAAAAAAGAAATTATGCATTACCAGTGATATGGACTCGAGATATAATCATATCAAAATCTTGATCTTGAATGATGCTGGTATTTTAATTTGCAATTGTGTATGTGTTTTAATTTGCAATTGTGAGTATGAATTGATATTGAATGTAATTTTGAATTAGAATTGAAACTGATTTTTATGAATCGTGTAGAGGAAGTTTGATTTTATTGAAATTGTAACGCCCAATTTGGTAATAATAATGTGAATTAATTGACTTTGGTGGAGCGTATGTTGATAAAAGGTGTGAAGAATCATGCATAAGCATGTTGTACGCATTAAATCATTAACCAATCAGATTGCAGACACATCAGCAAATTAAATGCATGGCATGCATTAGAGGGCTTGTAAATTATTCTGGTTTATTAGTATAGATAGATTCAACATGTACCGCTACTTGACGGATACGAAAAGTTATGAATTTTGATTTGATTATCAAAATTAAAAGTCTTATTTCCTTATTAATATTTTTTTTTTATTAAAAGTCTTATTTCCTTATTAATATTTTTGTTACTTTCACTCCAAGACAATGGTTTATAAATAGTTATTATTATTAGGGATGTTGCTGCAAAACATCAGCCATCAAAACTTCATTATCGATTCAAAATCATGGACAAAGAAAAAGAAGATAGAATAAGCTTGTTACCAGATTGCTTATTACTCGAAATCATCTCTCGTTTAGAGTTGTCCACAAAACAGGTGATTAAAACAACATCTACTATCTCCAAACGATGGCAACATCTTTGGACTCTACTTCCTACTCTCGTTTTCACAGAGAAAGATGACGTCACAGACACATGTTACAATACTGATCTTACTGATTACTTTTTGTTTATCGACAAAACCCTAACTCAATGTCCTACCGATGTGAACCTTAACAAATTTAAACTTCAAATTAGATACAATAGTTTGGCTAATACTAGGCTTATGTCGCAAGTCAATAGTTGGATTTGTCATGCTATTACTCGTAATGTTCAAGACGTTGAGTTAACTATAAGTGAGTATAGATATCGATACGGCTATGGATTTACCTATGACGATGAGTTGTTTTTCAACAATTCATGTATTATGAGTATGAAACTTTCGGATTGTGTAATAACTCCTCCTAAAGGCGTTATTCGTTGGGATAAACTGAAGTGTCTCTGTATTGATGATGGGTTATTAGATGAAGATTCAATAGGAAAAATATTGTTGGGAAGTCCTTGTTTGGAAACTTTGGAGTTGAACTATTGTTATATTAATGCTAGCTGTTTCTCGAAGTCCTCGTTTGGAAACTTTGTAGTTGAACGATTGTCATGTGATATGAGAATTTACGAATGGTTTACCAATGGAGATGAGTTGTTTTGGGAAAATGATTTCGAACTTACGAGTATGAAACTTTCGCGTTGTGTTTTTAATCCTCCTAATGGTCGGGATAATCTTAACTTTTTGTGTATTAATGATGAGAAATTAGATGAAGATTTAATTGGAAAAATATTTCCAGAAGTCCTTGTTTGGAAACTTTGCAGCTGAATGATTGTTATGGTTTTAGGCGGATTGATGTTACTTCAAAGAGTGTTAAGAACTTGGTGCTCTCTGGTTACAGCTATAGGCATCCTGGGTCGGATTATTATATAGATACTATCGAAATCAATGCTCCTTATATGCTGTCACTAACAATCAAAGGAACGTTGTATTTGGAGAAGATTTTGTTGCTAAACGTCTCTTCTTTAGTCAAAGCTAACTTGGATTACCTGGGCCACAACCATTTGGTGGAAAGACTTGGACAAATTCGAGAAGATATAAAAGAAGAATTGCTTAGAGGACTTTTAACAAGCCTTGGCCATGTCAAGGAGATTACACTAAATAAAAATTGTTCAAAGGTAATATTTTCCCTATGGATGTCTTCTTCTTCTTCTTCTTCTTCTTCTTCTTCTTCTTCTTCTTCTTCTTCCATTCGGGTTTGTTTGGTTATTGTTGACGAGTGTGATTACTATTTTTCATATCCATATTTTCCCTGATTATAATAATGTTCTCTTTCCATTGGTAGGCTCTCTCTCGACTGGAAGCTACAGGTTTCCAGTTTCGTAAAGGTTCAGATGTTACATCACGTCGCAGCATTCCTATAGATGGAACAATCTTTAATTGTAGATGAGCATGTCATATCTCAAATTATAACTGTTAAATCAATTCGGTTCAGATGCTACAGGTGTAAATCAATTCGTGTCGTTTGTGTGGCTGTATTGATCAGGAACAGAATGCTCACATGTAAATGGATTCTTTATATTTCTTATGTTGGGATTAGTCATGCTCTCATCATGTCAGATTTTAGCTCTGTTTTTTCTGTTATCTCTTTTGTACTAGATAGTTGACGTTGTATGATACGTGTTTTCACTCGTTATTTATATTATCATTCTAATAATACTTCACTTTAATAATACTCCGTAATGAAGGTAACAGTTATTTATAAAATTGGGACAAAAAAGTTTAAGCGGGTCAACCCAACCTGGTGTGACTATTTTACGTGTACCTAGATACTACCACTTTCAACATGAACCCGTTTGGCCCATTACACAACCCTCCCGACCCACTCATCTAGCCACCTCTACATACAAAGTTTGCTTCTGTGTCTCACCTTATTTGTTTACATTTTGTGTTTTGAACTGGACATCCTGTTCGAACTGGAGAAAGCTCACTTCATGCTCGAGAAAATGGTAATGAATGGGTGTATTGTTGAAACAAGCAATGCTAGTATATTGACACCAATACAGCTCTTGGACAAAGCATCTTTGAGACGACTGGATTGAGCCATTTAAATGTTTATTAAGAAAATTAAAATGTGGTGAGAAGCGCTGAGTAATTATAAGTTCCCTATTTTGATCTGAACAACCATTCTTGTACTGATTTTTCCCAACCCTGTACCATCGCTATGATAAGGAAAATGGATGGGACGGGCAGGTTTGGAATGTATCGAGTTGTGTTGATCTGAAGCACATTTTTGCCCAAAAGTCTTCAGCCAAAGATACTTTATCTTTTTAATGCAAAAAACATTAATGTTTCGTTTGGGTTGAACTAATTACAGTAACTGTTTTGATGCACAATATTGTTCTTGGCGAATAAGATGTCTCTCTATAGTTTGTAAAAGTGAAATCATGTAGGATCTCAAGTTGCTTTTTTTTTTTTTTCTGTGCCATGGGTATTCTCCAATGGAAAGAAAAAGCAGTGTGCTACTAAATTTTTATTAGTACCAAACCAAACATCTTTCCAAAGAAAAAAAAAATCCTTGGGAACAAGCTACAGAATTTTTATTAGTACCAAACCAAACATCTTTCCTGAACCGTGTGCAAGAACCATCTCCCACTCGACGCGTGAAAATAGAATCCAAACGGATGTTGGTTATAGACGGTGCCTTTTCTAATTTCACAATATTATCCAGTGGCTAAAAGAAGAAGAAGGAGATATGAAACCAAAACCCTACTTGATCATCATGTAAAGAAGTGGTTATAAGTTTCTGTAAAGTATTATTTTCCATATAAAAACGCCATCTCTACATAACCAACATAGCTAAGTTAGATGCTTGAAGGCTACCAATTCCAAGCCCTCCACAACTAGACTATCGATGAACACACTTTTCTCCCAGCCATTACACAAAATAAAGTTAAACACACCATATATCCTCCTTTACTAACACCATCATAATTAGATACAAGGTTTCCGGTAGATAATAGTACTACTCAACAACAAACTAGATTCAATGTTTTTTGAAGCAACACTTAAACGTTTTGCTGACTGAGAAAGGTCGACTAGTTAGAGCTGGCATCATCCTTGCACATTGCTGGTGGAGTAGAATTATACCAGGGAGAGTATTTCTTGCGAGTCGGATCCTCAGCCGCCGAATAAAGCTATATATACAACAACATAAAATTCATATTAGTTCTGTGTGGGTGAATAACACGTAAATACATATATTAACTGATTATTAAAGAAACACGCACCTTTGGCTCGTGGAAAGTCAAAAAGTTAACACCACTGTGATCCGGATGGTTCATTGGTCCTCCACAGCAACATGTGGCAGTTGGTGACCAACCTTTACGATAAGCTTCCAATAATGCTTTCTGCAGCTTCCCTGGTTTTTGAGGCATGGAGCGTGTGAAAGAAAAGAAAAGATTAATACTGTTATTTTGATATACACAAAATACAAATATTGAACAGAAAGAAGCAAATCATACCATCATCCCCAAGACTTCTTTCGTATTGCTTATTTAACTCTACATACAAAGCATTAATGTTAAAAATAATCATTGAGATATTACCTCTATATATATATATATATATATATATATATATATATATATATATATATATATATATATATATAGCTCATAATTAAGATATTGAAAAGTACCGTTAGCTTCACGATTAAGGTTTTGATTATGGCCTTTCAGTGACAGATTTTGGATTCGGTTCAAATCTGCATGTACAATTTCAAACATAAGAATTGATAACATGATGGATTTTCCTAAACATGGCCCTTAGGGCGGGCTATATTTAAGAGTTGAAAACATGCAAATACATTACGGCGGGTTACAAACTAACCAAAGAGGTAAGAACATACCATAATCACAAAGGGGATTATTCTCATTCTCGTTCACGTATCGAGGAATAGAATCCATTGATTGGTGGTATCTGCAAGAATTGAAAGAAACATCAAATAAATCTCTTATCAATCTAAGCAAAAACAAAATTATAATTCATGTACAACTTGTTATATAAAAAATCATCATCAAAATCCTTCATAGAAAACCTGGATTTTAAAAAACGTGAATCGCTCCATTGCTCTAAGAGTTTTAAAAAATGAGGCGATAAGTTGAAAGCGGACGCCTCGGCGCATACTTAAATAGCTCTTAAAACACCGGCAAATATGAGCTTTAAATACAAAGTTGACCCTTGAAAATGCGTTAAAAATAAAATGAATAAGGGTCGTTTACACTTTTTATGTAATGAAACAACATTATTATGTGATGCGGATATGTTGGCTACAATTATTGTAGCCAATTAGCTACAATCATTCACTAAAATTACACAAGAAATGATTCAAGTACTCACAAAATAATCAGGGACCCACAAAAAGACCCAGAGACCAACAAAGTATAACACAAAATTTGCTTTTTTACACACAATTAAGAAAACAATGGTCAAAGAAAGGGCAAACTTTGATAATTTTTAGAAATTACACTACAAATCGGTTCGATAAGGGGCAAATTTCAAAAATAATCTCGGCCTCTGATGGACACCCGTTTAATTTTGTTAAAAAAATAAATAAATAAATAACTCTTTTCCTAGATGCCTAAAAATTGTATTAGTATTCCTGGTTAGTTTATTCTAAATGCACCTAATCGACATGGTTCCGTACCTAATCGGCCCTAAAAACCAAACTAATTATTATTCGGGATAATTCCCTAAATACCCCGGTTATCTTTGTGATATTTACTTCCGAGACCTAAACTTTTCTCATTCCGAAACTAGAGCAGGTACAATTGGCAACTAAAACCAGTAAGTAACAAGTGTGACTTTACTGATTACGAGGTGATGAGTCAAGGGCAACTGGTCTACATCAGTATAACAATTGAGCAACTAGTCTAATTTGGTAAAATAATTGGCGGACACATGGCAACACATGGTTGGGTAGTTCAAGTTGCCCAGTTGTCCAGTCTAGTTTCGGAACGAGAAAAGTTTAGGTCTCGGAAGTAAATAGCACAAAGGCAAGTGGGGCATTTAGAAAAGTTTAGGTCTCGGAAGTAAAACACATAGATTTGGTATCAAAGAAATAAATCTATATCTACCTAAAAACAGCAAATTATTCATAACTCAACACATATAAAAAGTAAAAAATCAGGATTTGAGACAATGATACTCACTGGTTTTTGATCGATCGATTGATGGAGACAGAGAGATAGCGATTTTTTTGTGGGATTATAATAAGACCTATTTTACTTTTATACTTATTATAGGCAGACGATGGGCTTTATCTTTGTCAGTTCTTACATGGCCCAAAATTATCTATCTATATATTTTCACCTTTTATAACTTTTATTTTAAGAAAACTGATCGCACATATATATTTTGTCAAAATAGACTTATAGTGCTAGTGTCTACAAAGGAGAAGTCGATAAGATCCTTCACGTTAAGAGAGTTGAAGCGGAAGCTGAAGCCAAGTATTTGGGTGGAGTTGGCGTTGCAAGGCAATAACAGATGGATTAAGAGAGAATATCTTAAATTTCTCCCATAAAATGGAAGGAGCTTCAGCCAAGGAGGTGATGGATCTCATTATGATCACAATAAAACTTTTGACATACTCAAAGATCTTGGAAACTCATCAAAGAACACCACGGTCTTCATACCCCGGCCATGTTAGAGACATTGGTGATCGATCAGATCCGTAATGGTCTCATGGAAGGGAAAGCTAGTGTACAATCTGACTAAGTGTGTACATTTTTGCCAAATATCATAGAATCTTCCTTTTTATATATGTTTCAAGTTACTATACAATAAATAAATAGTTCTAAATTTGTATTTTCCAAGTGTATGGATCTTAGTTTAGAATATACGCTAGTTCCTTGCTGGTTTATGTGATAGAAATATTGGTTTATGATATCAAGTGCATTATTGCTGTATTATTTGCATATTTATGTGACTTAAGCTTGCCTACTAATATGGTGAGTGTGTGAGGAAAGGCTTGTTGGTTTGCTTTAAATCCCCCTGTAATTATATGGGGTTTGTATGGTCGGTTAACAGGTCAAAACGTGGTTCTTAATATTGGTCTAAGAGTTCTGTTGTCTCGTTCCCGAGAATGCAATAAATTGTTACTGTATCGTTTATGATTGCATAAATTGCTACTCAAGTCATACTATGAGTTTGACATACTCAACACATTTGAACCCTCTTGTTTTAGTAGATGGGTCAATACAGTTATAGTCAGATCTTTTCAATGATTCCAGATTGCATGCTTCATTCGACTATTTAATTTGGGTCTTACTTCATATACCACGAGCTCATTTGGGCTTAGTCGCCTGGCTTCCATTATGCAAAATAGGAGCCCTTGGTAACTACACTTATATGTTAGGCTGCTTCAAGTTCTGCTTGGTGTTTTATCATTAATATTAGGATTGACATTCATCAGACCTTAGAGTACTTATTTGTGTTTACAAATTTTCTAGATTCCACATAAAAACTTTCTAATGGCGGTACATGATTGTGAATCACTTGATCTTCAAGAGTAGTAAACCGACTTTGGCTAGAATCAAATCATCAAATATATAAAGCATTTTAAAAGGATCAAAATACACTTGAAGAAACAAGTCATAACTTGCAAATCAAATACAAGAAGAAAGATGCTTCATGGCATAAAAAGCAGCTATAATCCTCACCAATCAAATATCACTTCTTGTACAAGATAAAACACAAAAAAGCAGACCACACGAGTTTAACAGCTTTAATTGAAGCCAGCAAGAAAGGCATCATCCTTGCACATTGCCATTGGATTCAGGGGACGTGAGTACAGGTGGTGCAAGGGACCTGGGTGCAGGTGAGAGTATTTCTTGCGAATCGGATCCACAGCCGCCGAATAAAGCTGTATATACAACAACATAAAATTCATATTAGTTCTTTGTGGGCGAATAACACGTACATACATATATTAACTAATTATTAAAAGAAACACGCACCTCTTGGTTGGGAAAAGTCCAATTGTTAACATCACTGTGACGCGGATGGTTATTTGGTCCTCCACATAAACATGGACCAAATGATGCTTTCGGCAGCTTCCATGGTTTTTGAGGCATGGAGCCTGTGAAAGAAAACAAAAGATTAATACGGTTATTTTGATATACACAAAATAAACTCTATATAACTCATCATTAAGATATTCAAAAGTACCTTCAGCTCCGAGATTAAGCTTTTGATTATGGCCTTGCAGTGACAAATCTTGGAATTGGTTTATATCTGCATGTACAATTTCGAACTTAGCATTGATAATGTGATTAATGACCAAAACCATTACTAATAGGGAGTCTTTTTCTACAAAGGGTTAATATACAAGTACATAACTAAACTTTTCAAAAAGGTTCGCTTAACATAACGAACTTTTGTTTTGTTCTAGATGACTGAACTAATAAAATATAAGTACATGAATAAACTTGCAAAACAACGACATTTATGTTATTTAACTTATTTAAATATATGCGTTCAAGCCACTCATAATATTAACACTAAAATTATAAAATATTAATATAAAGTTCATCAGATTATGTGCACTTTTTTGTAACGTTAAAACCTACAAACAAAAAGAAAGAAGTAAAGACGTACCAGAAACAGTAAGGGGATCATTCTCATTGACGTTGTTCGGAATAGAATCCATTGATTGGTATCTGCAAGAATTGATACTCACTTGTTTTTGTTTGATCAATCGATAAGAGAGACAGATTTTTTTTTTGGGTATGAGAATAAGACCTCCCTAATCTTTAATTTATACTTATTAGATCGTGGGCTTTTGATAGGCTTGTCTAGTTCGTTCATACATGACCAAAATTATCTATCTATTGTATAAAAGTACATAGTAAGGATGTTATCAACGGGGTTTGAAAACTGAATCGAACTAAAGTTATTCAAACTGAACCTACTTTGTAATTTTTTTTTTTTTTTTTTTTTTTTAACCTGGACCGAATTAAACATTTGGGAATTACAAATGATGTAGTGGTTTACATGAAAATTAAAACTAAACCGCTAATGGGAATGACAAATGATGGAAAAAGATCAAGTTTTGGTATATATTTTTTCCAACAATGCACCAAGATATATTTTTTGAGGTTGTGCGATTGGTACCCTACTCTTAAAATACATCTAATACCCCACTAATATTTTATTGATATGACAAAGTAGTGTTTTTTCCTTCTGTAATTTTTTACTTTTATTATTTTTGAATTGTCAAACTTAATTTATGGTTTATAATTTTTTTTTTGCAGTTTTATACACTTTAATTTTAACAATATAAAGCAATCTTTTATGGTAATTTGGTCTGTATATTTTTTGTTTGACTAATTTTTACTTCTCAAACTTTACATTTTTTATTTCGTACTTTCATAATAAAAACAAAATTATGAAAATAAAATAATAAAATAATAAAAGGTTAAAAGGGTATTATTTATATTTTAGGGAGGGTTATCAATATCTAATCCCATATTTTTATTAAAAGTCTTATTTCCTTATTACTAATTATATTACTTTAACTCAAAGATAATGGTTAACGTAGTAGTATAAATAGTTATTATTAGGGTATTCGCTGCAAAACATCAGCCATCAAAACTGCACAATGGTTTATCGATTCAAGATCATGTACAAAGAAAAAGAAGATAGAATAAGTTTGTTACCGGATTGCTTATTACTCGAAATTATCTCTCGTTTAGAATTGTCCACAAAACAGGTGATTAAAACAACATCGACTATCTCCAAACGATGGCAACATCTTTGGACTCTACTTCCTACTCTTGTTTTCATAGATAAGGATGATGTCACAGGCTTTCAAGATCAATCGCCTTATAGCACTGATCTCACCGATTACTTTTCATTTATCGACAAAATCCTAACTCAATGTCCTACAAATGTGAATCTTAAAAAATTTAAACTTCAAATTAGATACAGTAGTCGGGCGTCGCAAGTCAATAGTTGGATTCGTCATGCTATTACTCGTAATGTTCAAGAGGTTGAGTTAACTATACACGAGTATTTACACGGCTATCGATTTAGATATGACGATGAGTTGTTTTTCAACAATTCATGTCTTATGCGTATGAAACTTTCAGATTTTGAATTAAATCCTCCTAAAGGCGTTATTCGTTGGGATAAACTGAAGCGTCTCTGTATTGATAATGGGTTATTAGATGAAGATTCAATAGGAAAAATATTGTTGGGAAGTCCTTGTTTGGAAACTTTGGAGTTGGACGATTGTTATATTGCTGGCTGTTTCTCGAAGTCCTTGTTTGGAAACTTTGTAGTTGAACGATTGTCATGTAATATGAGAATTTACGAATGGTTTACCAATGGAGATGAGTTGTTTTGGGACAATGATTTCGAACTTACGAGTATGAAACTTTCGCGTTGTGTTTTTAATCCTCCCAATGGTCGGGATAATCTTAACTTTTTGTGTATTAATAATGAGGAATTAGATGAAGATTTAATTGGAAAAATATTATCCAGAAGTCCTTGCTTGGAAACTTTGGAGTTGAACAATTGTTATGGTGTTAGGCGGATTGATGTTGCTTCAAAGAGTGTTAAGAACTTGGTGCTCTCTAATTACGGCTATTGGGATCCTTGGACGAATTATATAGATACTATCGAAATCTATGCTCCTTATATATTGTCACTAAAAATCAAAGGAACGTTGCATTTGAAGAAGATTTTGTTGCTAAACGCCTCTTCTTTAGTCAAAGCTAACTTGGATTACCTGGGTGGCAAACGTTCAGCTGAAAAACTTGGACTAAGTCGAGACGATATGGAAGAAGAATTGCTTAGAGGACTTCTAACAAGCCTTGGCCATGTTAACGAGATTACACTAAATAAATATTGTTCAGAGGTAATATTTTCCCATGAATGTCTTTTTTTTTCTTCTTCTTCCATTCAGGTTTGTTTGGTTATTGTTAACGGGTGTGATTGATATCCGTTTGCCCTGATTATAATTAGTTTATATTCATTGCACTGTTTTAATAATGTTCTCTTTCCATTGGTAGGCTCTCTCTCGTTTGGAAGCTACAGGTTTCCAGTTTCGTAAAGGTTCAGATCTTATTTCACGTGGTATATTCTCGACACCTACAGAGTTTTTTCATTAACCCATAAGTGATGAATTTGTAGTTGATATTTTTATAAGCAAGTTTAGCGAGTGTAAGTTTATTATTGAATTGGCTAATAAAGATGTTCTGCAACAGATTTTTTTTTTTTTTTTATTATTATTTGATTTTTTAGTTTCTGGGGAACCATGGTTTTCCAAACTTTTGGCCGACTAATCCATGGGGTTTGAACCCACCGCCACACACACTCAAACCGGTAAAGCCCTCCGTTTTCAAGAGGTTGGCGTAATTCATGAGTGATGAATCCGCGGTTGATATTTTTATAAGCAAGTTTAGCGAGAGGAAGTTTGTAGCAGATGTTTGTGTGTGTTTATTATTGACTTGGCTTATAAAGATGTTCCAGTTAATATAGTGAAGAATGCAATGAATTTTATGTGTTAACAGCTAGCTTATTTTCTTTAACCACATTCCTATAGATGGAACAATCTTTAATTGTAGATGAGCATGTCATATCTCAAATTATAACTGTTAGATCAATTCGGTTCAGATACTACAGGTGTAAAGTTAATAAAATTTGCTCTCTTTAGATATCGTGTCGTTTGTGTGGCTGTATTGATCAGGAACAAAATGCTCACATGTAAATGGATTCTTTACATTTCACTTTAATAATAATGAAGACACTTATTTATAAAGTTGGGACAAAAAAGTGTAAGCGGATCAACCCATTCTGGCGTGACTACCTAGATACGACCACTTTCACATGAAACCGTTTGGCCAATTACACAACCCTCCCGCCCCACTCATCTAGCCACCTCTACATAGAAAGTTTGCATCTGTTATTCACCTTATTTGTTTATGATATCAAGTGCATTATTGCTGTATTGCGTATTTATATGTGACTTAAGCTTGCCTACCAATATGGTGAGTGTGATGAAGGGCTTGTTGGTTTGCTTCAAAATCCCCTTGTAATTATATGGGGTTTGTATGGTGTGTTAACAGGTCAAAACTTGGTTCTTAATATTGGTCTAAGAGTTCTGTTGTCTCGTTTCCTTGAAGGCAATAAATTGTTACTGTATCGTTTATGATTACATACATTATATTGCTACTAAAGTCATACTATATGTGTTTGGCACACTCAACACATTTGAACCCTGTTGTTTTAGTAGATGGGTCAATTACAGTTATAGTCGGATCTTTTCATTGATTCCAGATTGCATTCCTCATTTGACTATTTGGGTCTCATATACCACTAGCTCATTTGGGCTTAATCGCCTAGCTTCCATTATGCAAAATAGGAGCCCTTGGCAACTACACTTATTTGTGTTTAACTTCTCTTCTGCTTCTTTTTTATTTTTATTTTTTTTATTTATTTTTTTTTATTTTCTTTTATTATTTTTTTATTTTTTAGATTCATATAACCACATAAAAGCTTTTTGGGAAAAAAAGTAAACAAACTCTAATGGTGGTAACATTATTGTGAATCACTTCCGCTTCAAGAGTAGTAAACCGACTTTTGGCTAGAATCAAATTATCAAGTATATAAAGCATTTCAAAAGGATAAAAAAAAAATGCAGACACGACTGTCATACTTCTACACTTGAAGAAACAAGTCATAACTTGCAAACCAAATACAAGAAGAAAGATGCTTCACGGCATAAAAAGCAGCTATAATCCTCACCAATCAAATATCACTTCTTGTACAAGATAAAACACAAAAAAGCAGACCACACATGTCTGGATCCTTACGAGTTTAATAGCTTAAGATTATGGTAAGCCCCACTGTAGCTTAAGCCTGCATATAGTAACAGTGGTTAGAAAAGGTACGCAAAGCACAAAGCTTCTAGGGTGAAAGCGAATTGGCGGTATTAAGAACAATGGAGTACAAACACTATAGATGTGGCAGATCGAGTGCTTCGGAAATTAATGGTCTTTTTATTTTTTATTTTGTCGCAAACTATTTCTATCTTCACACGTATCTTCACCGGAAAAAGTGTGAAATAGTTGTAAATCAGAATCTTTAAAGTCCACATTCAAAAGTAAACAAATACCAAAGTGAAAATCAAAAAGCTTAACCTTGGTTGAGCTATACTTATAAAAAAGACTGTGAATACATGCAAAATCATTGAGTTTAGATACCAAAATACAAGGTGGAACAAGAAGAATAAGAAAGAGAGTCAAATAGTTTTAAAGCAAGAAATGACATTGAGAAAGGCCGTTTAGTTAGAGTTGGCATCATCCTTGCACATTGCTTAGTGGAGTATATTTTCTTGGACCTGGACCTTCCAGGGGAGAGTATTTCTTGCGAGTCGGATCCTCAGCCGCTGAATAAAGCTATACATACAACAACATAAATTTCATATTAGTTCTTTGTGGGCGAATAACTCGTACATACATATATTAACCATGGTTACCCCGAAAAAAAAAAAAAAAAAAAAAAAAAAAAAAAAAAAAAAAAAAAAAAAAAAAATGTACCTTTGGCTCGGGGAAAGTCCAAAAGTTATCACCACTGTGATCCGGATGGTTCATTGGTCCTCCACAGCAACATGTGGCAGTTGGTGACCAACCTTTACGATAAGCTTCCAATAATGCTTTCTGCAGCTTCCCTGGTTTTTGAGGCATGGAGCGTGTGAAAGAAAAGAAAAGATTAATACTGTTATTTTGATATACACAAAATACAAATATTGAACAGAAAGAAGCAAATCATACCATCATCCCCAAGACTTTTTTCGTATTGCTTCTTTAACTCTGTACATACAAAGCATTAATGTTAAAAATAATCATTGAGATATTACCTCTATATATATATATATATATATATATAGCTCATAATTAAGATATTGAAAAGTACCGTCAGCTTCACAAAGCATTAATGTTAAAAATAATCATTGAGATATTACCTCTATATATATATATATATATATATATAGCTCATAATTAAGATATTGAAAAGTACCGTCAGCTTCACGATTAAGGTTTTGATTATGGCCTTCCAGTGACAAATTTTGGATTCGGTTCAAATCTGCATGTACAATTTCAAACATAAGAATTGATAATGTGATGGATTTTGCTAAACATGGCCCTTAGGGCGGGCTATATTTAAGAGTTGAAAACATGCAAATACATTAAGGTTGGTACAAACTAACCAAAGAGGTAAGAACATACCATAATCACAAAGGGGATTATTCTCATTCTCGTTCACGTATCGAGGAATAGGATCCATTGATTGGTGGTATCTGCAAGAATTGAAAAAAACATCAGATAAATCTCTTATCAATCTAAGCAAAAACATATTTAAAACACATGTACATCTTGTTATTTGAAAATCATCATCAGCAAAATCCTAGGAGGAGTTCATAGAAAACCTGGGTTTTAAAAAACGTGAAGCACTCCATTGCGCTAAGGGTCAAAACCAAACTAATTATGATTCTATATAATAAAACAAATAGATACATCTCTATCAACCAAAACAAAAAATTATTCATAACTCAACAAATATAAAAAGTAAAAAGTCAGGATTTGAGACAATGATACTCACTGGTTTTTGATCGATCGATTGATGGAGACAGAGAAATAGTGATTTTTTGTGGGATTTTAATAAGACCTATTTTACTTCTATACTTTTTATAGACAGACGATGGGCTTTATCTTTGTCAGTTCTTACATGGCCCAAAATTATCTATCTATATATTTTCACCTTTTATAACTTTTATTTTAAGAAAACTGATCGCACATACATATTTGATCAAAATAGACTTATAGTGCTAGTGTCTACAAAGGAGAAGTCGATAAGATCCTTCACATTAAGAAAGTCCAAGCGGAAGCTGAAGTCAAGTATTTGGGTGGTGTTAGCGTTGCAAGGCAATAACAGATGGATTAAGAGAGAATATCTTAAATTTCTCCCATAAAGTGGAAGGAGCTTCAGCCAAGGAGGTGATGGATCTCATTATGATCACGCAAAACTTTGACATACTCAAAGATCTTGGAAACTCATCAAAGAACACCACGGTCTTCATACCCCGGCCATGTTAGAGACATTAGTGATCGATCAGATCCGTAATGGTCTCATGGAAGGGAAAGCTAGTGTACAATCTGACTAAGTGTGTACATTTTTACCAAATATCATAGAATCTTCCTTTTTATATATGTTTCAAGTTACTATACAATAAATAAATAGTTCTAAATTTGTATTTTCCAAGTGTATGGATCTTAGTTTGGAATATACGCTAGTTCCTTGCTGGTTTATGTAATAGAAATATTGGTTTATGATATCAAATGCATTGTTGCTGTATTATTAGCGTATTTATATATGTGACTTAAGCTTGCCTACCAATATGGTGAGTGTGTGATGAAAGGTTAGTTGGTTTGCTTTAAACCCCCCTGTAATTATATGGGGTTTGTATGGTCGGTTAACAGGTCAAAATGTGGTTCTTAGTATTGGTCTAAGAGTTCTGTTGTCTCGTTTCCTTGAATGCAATAAATTGTTGCTGTATCGTTTTTGATTACATAAATTGCTACTCAAGTCATACTATGAGTTTGACATACTCAACACGTTTGAACCCTCTTGTTTTAGTAGATGGGTCAATACAGTTATAGTCGGATCTTTTCAATGATTCCAGATTGCATGCTTCATTCGACTATTTAATTTGGGTCTTACTTCATATACCACGAGCTCATTTGGGCTTAGTCGCCTGGCTTCCATTATGCTTCAAGTTTTGCTTGGTGTTTTATCATTAATATTAGGATTGGCAATCATGAGACCTTAGAGTACTTATTTGTGTTTATAAATTTTCTAGATTCATATAACCACATAAAAACTTTCTAATGGCGGTACATGATTGTGAATCACTTGAGCTTCAAGAGTAGTAAACCGACTTTGGCTAGAATCTAATCATCAAATATATAAAGCATTTTAAAAGGATCAAAATACACTTGAAGAAACAAGTCATAACTTGCAAATCAAATACAAGAAGAAAGATGTTTCATGGCATAAAAAGCAGCTATAATCCTCACCAATCAAATATCACTTCTTGTACAAGATAAAACACAAAAAAGCAGACCACACGAGTTTAACAGCTTTAATTGAAGCCAGCGAGAAAGGCATTATCCTTGCACATTGCTATTGGATTCAAGGGACGTGAGTACAGGTGGTGCAAGGGACCTGGGTGCAGGTGAGAGTATTTCTTGCGAATCGGATCCACAGCCGCCGAATAAAGCTATATATACAACATAAAATTCATGTTAGTTCTTTGTGGGCGAATAACACGTACATGCATATATTAACTGATTATTAAAAGAAACACGCACCTTTTGGTTGGGAAAAGTCAAATTGTTAACATCACTGTGACGCGGATGGTTATTTGGTCCTCCACATAAACATGGACTTCCTCTAAGATAAGCTTCCAATGATGCTTTCGGCGGCTCCAATGGTTTTCGAGGCATAAAGCCTGTGAAACAAATGATTAATACTGTTATTTTGATATACACAAAATACAAATACTGAAAAGAAAGAAGCAAATCATACAAAACATTAATGTTAAAAATCATCATTAAGATATTCAAAAGTACCTTCAGCTCCGAGATTAAGCTTTTGATTATGGCCTTGCAGTGACAAATCTTGGAATTGGTTTAAATCTGCATGTACAATTTCGAACTTAGCATTGATAATGTGATTAATGACCAAAAGCATTACTAATAGGGAGTCTTTTTCTACAAAGGGTTAATATACAAGTACATAACTAAACTTTTCAAAAAGTTTCGCTTAACATAACGAACTTTTGTTTCGTTCTAGATGACTCAACTAATAAAATATAAGTACATGAATAAACTTGTAAAACACCAACATTTATGTTATTTAACTTATCTAAATATATGCGTTCAAGCCACTCGCATTAACACTAAAATCATAGAATATTAATCTAAAGTTCTGTCAATTTTTATGTGCACTTTTTCGAAACGTTAAAACCTACAAACAAAAAGAAAGAAGTAAAGACATACCAGAAATAGTAAGGGGATCATTCTCATTCGCCTTGTTAGGAATATAATCCATTGATACTCACTGGTTTTTTATCGATCGATAAGAGATAGAGAGGTTTAATTTTTTTTTCTGGTATGTTTAGATTTTATACTTATCACATCGTGGGCTTTTTATAGGCTTGTCTAGTTCGGTTCATACATGGCCCAAAATTATCTCTATACATTGTATAAGAGTACGTAATAAGATTAAGGATGTTGTTATCAACGGGGTTTGAAAACGGAATCGAATTAAAGTTATTCAAACTGAGCCTACATTTTTTTTTTTTTTTTTAACTGAACCGGGAATTACAAATGATGTAGTGGTTTACTTGAAGACTAAAACAAAACCGCTAATGGGAATGACAAATGATGGAAAAAGATCAAGACTTTGGTATATAATTTTTCAAACAATGCACCAAGATATATTTTTTGCGGTTGTGCGATTGGTACCCCCGCTCTTAAAATACATCTAATACCCACTAATATTTATTTTATTGATATGTCAAAATAGTTTTTATGTTTTTTCCTTTTGTATTTTTTGACTTTTATTATTTTTGAATTATTAAACTTTGTAGTTTATGTTTCACAATTTTTTTCCAGCAGTTTTAAACAATTTATTAACAGGATAAGTCAATCTTTTATGGTAATTTACTCTATATATTTTTTGTTTTACTACTTTAAATTTATCAAACTTAGCTTTACATTTTTTATCCCGTTTTTCTTCTTTTTTTTCCTTAGTTTCATCATAAAAACAAAATTATGAAAATAAAATAAAAACTCATAAAAAAGTTAAAATGTTATTACTTATTTTTTAGGGAGGGTATCAATATCTAATCCCATATTTTATTAAAAGTCTTATTTTCCTTATTACTAATTTTAATTACTTTCACTCCAAGATATTGGTTTACTTAGTATATAAATAGTTATTATTAGGGATTTCGCTGAAAAACATCAGCCATCAAAACTTCATTATCGATTCAAAATCATGGACAAAGAAAAAGAAGATAGAATAAGCTTGTTACCAGATTGCTTATTACTCGAAATCATCTCTCGTTTAGAGTTGTCCACAAAACAGGTGATTAAAACAACATCTACTATATCCAAACGATGGCAACATATTTGGACTCTACTTCCTACTCTCGTTTTCATAGAGAGAGATGGCGTCACAGACACATGTTACAATACTGATCTTAGTCATCTTACTGATTACTTTTCGTTTATCGACAAAACCCTAACTCAATGTCCTACCGATGTGAACCTTAACAAATTTAAACTTCAAATTAGATACAATAGTTTGGCTAATACTAGGCTTATGTCGCAAGTCAATAGTTGGATTTGTCATGCTATTACTCGTAATGTTCAAGAGGTTGAGTTAACTATAAGCGAGTATAGATATCGATACGGCTATGGATTTACCTATGACGATGAGTTGTTTTTCAACAATTCATGTATTATGAGTATGAAACTTTCGGATTGTCTATTTTATCCTCCTAAAGGCACTATTCGTTGGGATAAACTGAAACGTCTCTGTATTGATAATGGGTCATTAGATGAAGGTTCAATAGGAAATATATTATCCGGAAGTCCTTGTTTGGAATCTTTGGAGTTGGACCATTGTTATATTGCTAGACGTTTCTCGAAGTCCTCGTTTGGAAACTTTGGAGTTGAACGATTGTCATGTGATATGAGAATTTACGAATGGTTTACCAATGGAGATGAGTTGTTTTGGGATGGTTATTTCGAATTTACGAGTATGAAACTTTCGCGTTGTGTATTAAATCCTCCTAATGGTTGGGATAATCTTAACTTTTTGTGTATTAGTGATGGGGAATTAGATGAAGATTTAATTGGAAAAATACTATCTGGAAGTCCTTGCTTGGAAACTTTGGAGTTGAACGATTGTTATGGCGTTAGGCGGATTGATGTTGCTTCAAAGAGTGTTAAGAACTTGGTCCTCTCTAATTACGGCTGTTGGAGTTCTTGGGTGATTTATATAGATACTATCGAAATCAATGCTCCTTATATGTTGTCACTAACAATCAAAGGAACGTTGTATTTGGAGAAGATTTTGTTGTTGAACGTCTCTTCTTTAGTGAAAGCTAACTTGGATTTAGGCAGCTACCATTTCTTGGTAAGATTTGGACGAACTCATGAAGATATAAAAGAAAAATTGCTTAGAGGACTTTTAACAAGCCTTGGCCATGTCAACGAGATTACACTAAATAAGAATTGTTCAGAGGTAACATTTTCTTCCTATGAATGTCTTTTTTTTTTTTTTTTTTTTTTTTTTTTTTTTTTTTTTTTTTTTTTTTAATTCTTCTCCCACTTTGGTGTGATTGCTATTTTTCGTATCCGTTTGCCCTGATTATAATAATTTTCTCTTTCAATTGGTAGACCCTCTCCCGTTTGGAAGCGACAGGTTTCCAGTTTCGTAAAGGTTCGGATGTTACTTCAGGTGGTAGATATTCTCTTAAGCCACTGATTTTATTATTTATTATTATTTTATTTTTTATTTTTGGGGTAACCATCGTTCCAACCTTTTGCCGACTAAATCTATGGGGTTTGTACCCACCGCCACACACACTCAAACTGGTAAAGCCCTCCCTTTTCAGGAGGTTGGGTTAATTCATGAGTGATGAATCCACAGTTGATAGTTTTAAGCAAGTGTAGCGAGAGGAAGTTTGTAGCAGATGTTTTGTGTGTGTTTATTATTGACTTGGTTTATAAAGATGTTTTGGTTTAATGAAGAATGCAATGGATTTTATGTAACACCTAAAATCTGAAAGAATGTGAAAAGACCAAAATGCCCTTACATATTTAAAATTTAATTAAAAGCTTATTAAATATCCAAATAAATTCCAAACTTCCAACAATGCACAAGTTATGTATCCAAATAATTTTAACAATTACATTTAACATTTACACAAGTGGTAAAATTACAAAAATACCCCTAGTTTGGCCGAATGAGATATAATTGATTTTAAAGTGATATAAATTAAAATAAAATGATGTAAATCTTTATAATTATGGAAGATAATCACCAAATATATTCCTCAACCTAAATGGCCGAAACTTTTGGCCCAAGCCCTCCCCTAGGATCGGCATTCATCATTTAAAAGTCAATCCATACATTTTTCTCCCAAACCCTAATTTGCCGATCCAAAATAAAACACACAAGAAATTCTCATAGCCTCCATTCGACAACCCCATCATTCCTAGGCATTTTTTTGTGATCAAACAACATCCAAGAAGTCCTAGAAAAATACCCATTCGAATTGTTGAAGCTTGGTACGATCGTGGTCTTGGTTTCTTTTGTCGAGCCCTAAAAACAAGGTAAGATCGATTCTGATTTGTTCGACCTCCCTAAAATTCGTTTATGATTTTTCTTATAATCCTCATATCATGTATACTCTGGGAAAAATATTGGAAAGGTCGTGGAGAAGCTTTTGGAGTCGTGGTCATTTTTGGTTCGATTTGGATCATACGCGTACACAACAATTCGCACAGCCTATTCCACACGTTCAATTCTTGGTTTGGTATTTTTCTCAGATCCCTTACACTCCATGAACACCAAATAAAATGTTCTAAACCATCCATGCATATTCTATATCTTATTCGTGAATTACATATTGAAAACGGGTGTAAATTGTGAAACACATCATACGATTCATAACAATTCTAAGTAAAATTTATTTACACCTATTATAATGTAATATAACCTGTAAAAATATTGGGAAGAATTAACATGGCTTGAATCATGAGTTTTTGAATTATTTTGATTTATTGATTTTTAATTAAAACGTATAAAAGAAAAAGAAAATAAAATCGTGTGACTTAGGGTTTTGATCTAGGGTTTGTTTTGTGATATTAAATGACATTTAATGATGAGGTGATGATTAAAAATGGATTAGAGTTGGTTAGGGTTTTTAATCTTGGTATTTTATGTTATACGATTTGTAATAAAAGTTTTGGGTGAGTTTTGTAACTTTTGAAACTTAAGGGTTATTTTTAAAACTTATTATGGGCTGGGTAATATTCGACTAAAATGTAACTTGAAGGTATCATGCGTAATTTTTGTAATTTAAAGGATTAAAATGTATTTATTAATTAATTATGGTTCGAAAATTAAATAATTAAAGTAGAGGGACTAAAAGTGTAATTTCGGGAAACTTGGGACTGATTTGAGTAATAAAATATATTCAGGGGGTTTTGTGCTAATTTGGTAATTTAATGGCTTAATATGTAATTATAGATAATTAAAAGTGGGAATTGTAAATTAAAAGGTTGAATATGTAACTTTGATAACTTGAGGGACTTAATGTGTAAATTATGAATACTTGAGTATCCATTCGTATTATATGATAAAATAAGTGATCATGGTGTAAAATGGATAAGTTAAGGGTTTAAATGTATAACTTTGAATACTAAAAGGTTTAAAGTGTAATTTTGGAAAGTAAAGGATATAAAATGAAAAGTTATGAAACCCCAAGGACCAAAGGTGTAATTATGTTAAAAGATATCTTATTACCAATAATAATGATTTAACTTTCTAAATATGGAAACTTTCTAAAAGTGGAAACTACTATTTATAGAAAACTGCTAAAAAGGGAAAGTTACTTTAAATGGAAAGGCATGAATTTGAGAATGAATTATGATTTCCCCCTCTTCTCCTCTAGGTGTGAAGAAGAAAAGATCTTGAGCTATTCCTTATTCTGTGCTTGATTCTATTTGTGCTTTCGTAATAAGGTACGGATACTCTGCCTTTTCAGTAAAGGCTCCTATATTTTTCTTATGACTTTGAGCTATGATTCAGTTAAGATTCCCAAAGCCATTGCTATGTTTCCTTCTGTTGTGAACTTCCTCTGATTTCTGTTAAACTTTGATTTGTTAGCTTCTGATCTGATTTCGTTGCTATAATTTCTGACCCTTGAATATCCGATATCTCTGGTTCATCTGTTATGATAATTTGATATGAAAACCTTTTGAAAATATAACTTGATGTTATGGAAGGAAACTGTTTTGAAATGACACTCTATGATTTTGAAACGAAACCATTTTAAATGAAGGATTAATTGTCTTTTATGAAGAATGTTTAAAAAGGGAGATCTTTGAGATGAAATGGGTAAATGACTATTAAAGTTTTAAATCTATTTTTCTCTTAACTCTTTCACATTTTATTTTGAACTTACGAAACTTAATAACGAATCTTTTGAAATGAACCTTTGGGAATGAACCTTGGATATTCTGAACCATTGATATGACTTCTGATATTATGACTTTGAGATGACCTTGAGACATGACCTTGAGATAAACCTTTGCTATATGACCTTTTGTATGATATGAGACCTGACTCTTAGTTTGATACCCGAGCCATTTCTATTTTCCCTACCTATGGAGGTACCATAGGCGTATCTGTGATGCACCACTGGCATGACTAGTGTGTGGCCCTAGTGATTTGGCTACACCGTCCCCTTTCTGTTATATGATATGCGCGCTTTATGATATGATTTGTTATTGCCACTATGATTTCTGCGGGGGGCGTATGGATGCATCCTAGATCTGTTCTGTTTAGTGGATTTAACTATGATTATGATTATGATATATGTCTGGTGACTGGTACTGTGTGCTATACATGCCTTTCACAATTTCTGGGAGTTCGCTACTCCACCCATTTGAAGAATGAGGACACCCCTCATATTATCTGATTATCTGAGAGGACTCCCCTCTATATGATTATGAAGAATTATGGTATTGACGGCTTATATGATATGTTATGTTTCTGGGCTCGTGGTAGATGACTATCCTTTCTTCTTTCTATTCTATTTCTCTTTTATCTATTCCTTATTCTATTTCTCCAATGCACTATATTTCAGTTCTGTTTTATTATCATTGCTTTGTATATGTATCTGTTCACTGGGCTTTTTAAGCTCAGCCGCATTTCCTTTTCCTGCGGCAGGTTTTAGTAGGAAGCTGGGTTATGGAAAGAGTGTACCCTTGGATTAGAAGACTTGATAGCAAATCTGGACTTGATAACCTGGTAGATCCTAAATCTTATTTGAAACTTTAGTATTACTGTAATTGTATGCTTTATTATGATCTGATGTGAAACCATTGTTGTGATATCTTTACCCTTGTAGGGTTGGGGTGTTACAATTATGGTATCAGAGCCAGGCTGCGATTCGTAATACATTTACCCTTGACCTGTGAAAGTTAGGACCACTAAGTTTCCACTGTAGGCGCTCGTAGGACAACCTTTGAGGAATTGCCTTAGGATTTTCCCTATAGGAACTAAATTTCTAACCAGTGAGGAATGGGTAGACTATAATACATCTGCTTACGTATATTCATTTCCGTATCACTCTGATCCATGTTTTTCTTTTGATTTAAGCCTGTTGGAATTACTCTTAGATATTCAAAACGTAGGTTTTGCACCACCTAAGGTTTGAAACCTTGAGAGCATTGAGACTTGCACGGTGACTTCCTGACACAAATTGATCCTTGTCTCCAGACTCCGACTCTAACCTCTGAATCTTCTGCTAACTATTTTGACCTTTTCGGACATTCCCAGATTTCCCATGAAGACGATATATCTGATACAATCTGTTACTTGTTCCTTCCTTCTAATAAATTATCTATACCCCTTCAATCATTTTTCCAAGATCGTCAGGCGCTGGCATTATACGTGTTTAAATTTTTCTGAAGATTATGAGTAATTGAGACGTTTATTAGATTCTAGTACTTATTATCGTTTGTGTCATCTTCAGCATGGCACCTCCAACAAACAGCAACTACCGTCGGACGATGGTTTTGCCGACTGGCCAAAGACGAATTGGTAACTGGAAGAGGACAAGCTGGAGAATATGGGTCCCAGCAGGCATGTGGCCATGCCTAATTGAAGAAAATTTGACTGTGGTAAAGATGTTTGGAAAAGAGGTACATGTGTATGAAACAGAGGTCACTGACAGGAATGGCATCGTGACAAGGTACCAGGGAAAGTGTCCCCAGTTTGTGGAAGTAGGAGGAAGAGTGCGGGCTGTAGAGAGGAATCATGACAATGATTTTGCAAGACGACCACAGCTACAACCAGAGGGGAACAGAAACGGTTGGCTCAGCGAAGAAGAGGAAGCAGACTCAGATTTGGAATCCACCGCAAGTAACTCTATCTAGACAGGGAAATGGAGCTCAAGCCATGCGTGTTTGTATTATTTGTTTAGGTTTCTTTTAAACGATGATGATGTATGGATTGTGTTAAACCATGGGCTTTTTCCGAATGTGAAATAATAAGGCTTGAGAGAATTTTTGGGAATTATTTTGATATGTGCCTATCTTGATTCTTCTTCCTTTTTAGTCTGTCAAACATTTTGGCTATGGAAGCCCGAATTTTGATTTTTCTCATGATTATCCTGATTTCTGACACCAATTACAAATATCTCCTTAGATTTTCAAGTATTGAAGTCTTTTAGAATCTTTTCGTGCATCAAAGAATGAACCTCACTTTGAGAATGATTGAAAATTTTAAGTTTTCGGAAGAAGATTTCTTATTAACCCACCAGTATGTTTAATTTCCTCCAACTCAGGAACGATCACATGTTTGCTCAAATTTAAGCGTGAAGTTTCCCTTTTGGGAGTGAATTTTAGAATCACCATCCAAATTTATAGACACCTGTAATAATGATTAGTTACGCAAATGGTACTAGCTAAACCTCAGACTGCTTAGGAGGTTGAAAATTAGAGTTTGCACGACTACTAGGATAATGGTCATTGTATGACTTAGTAATAAGATCGGAAACGAAAGAAGAACATAGAGATTATTGGTGAGATGACCTTTTTGTTCTGGAAGAGAAATTTGATTGACGTTCAGAATTCATAGTAGACAACACTACCCTGTATAATGCGGAGACAGAGCTTTCACAATAGGGACCAAGATCGAAGACCGTTATCGGAGGTAGAAACCAGGTGGAAGAGTAGGAGGAGATGGTTGTGACAAGCATTATCATGGAAGAAGCATACAAGAAGAAGAGAGGAACTGGTATAGTGCTCAATCATACATCATGCAACACGTGAAGATTTCAGCTTGGGCATCAAGACAACCAGACCAAAGAAGACGAACCATTCAACACACAACCTGGAGTCAACAACAACATCATGTACCTTAAAACCTGGAGCTATGTTAGAAGACCTGTCGAAGACACGCAGTCTTGTTTCTCTATTCATTTTAGTTGTACTAAGATGAATTGAGAGCAGAAGCGGACCTGCAGATGGAGGGATGCACAGTAGGCGCGTCAGAGACTGCCGCTACGATGCCACACTACCAAGAGGAGCTGCTGAAGACCGGAGGAACCCGACTCGAGTTTTAAATTCTTTTAATCATGAGGTAAGATGGACAAGAGTAAACAAACTACCCCAACTTGTAAGAAATTTTGAAATTCGTATTTGAGTGGACGGATTCTGAAGCGGACAGTGTGTTTAAACGAGATGATGCTGTAAAGGATTGACGCTATTGATGACGTACCTTAATTTTGAATGACATTCTCGGGTCTCTGTTACTCTTCGAGTAATTACGTTCTCTTAGTTATGTTGTTTGATTCTGGTGACCTTTGAGGCTGTAGAAGTACTAGGTGGATTAAGATAAGTGGTTTTGACTCACGACTTGAGATAGAGGATGACCACCATGAGGGCATGTTATGTGAGGCTAGTATTATGACGCCTGATCAACGTGATAATACTAACGTCATATAAAGTGCACTTGTTGTGGGCATAGGATACCTTGAGGAGTGCTTTAGAGAAGCCTTGGATTTCTTTCCGTTGGCGACTATCCGCGATATAGTGAGACTTTAGGTTCACTCTACCTATACGTTTGATATGCTGTCCTTGTCATACGATTCGATACGTTTGGACTCTCGACACGTGTTTTGCTGATCTTGCAAATTTCTGATAAGAATCTTAGGTTCCATTATGAAATTTCTGCCGTTGACGATATCTAACGATACGCTTTATGTCCGTATACGATTCGCATTCGTGAAGTGGTTCATTATGATCTGCTATGAGTAAAATATATGATTGTGGACTTTGAGGAAACGAGATCTGTTTGTTTATGAGAATACCTTTGGAAGGTTATCCGAAAGCCGAGACTATCTGAGAAGCTGAAGAGTTAAACATTATATCACCCCATGTTTGCTACAATTCAATGTACTCTCATCTGATTCGCCTAATCAATTCGATGAAAATCCTATGTATTTTTATACCTCTTCCGGGAGAATTCAATTATCATCCGTTATGTTTGGTACATTACCCTTTTTATTCAAATTCAGTATGATATGCCTTTCTGAGAAATCTGAAACTATTTTGACAATATTTACGAGTCATGAGAAACTATCTGGTCTGAAGCTCTTTTGGAAGAACCTCTCCGGGCTTGAGAACGTTGTGACGACTTTTGCGGTTTGCTACGACTCCGTCTAACTTTGCGACTTCAATTTTCGAGGACGAAAATTTCTTTTTAGAGGGGAAGAAGTTGTAACACCTAAAATCTGAAAGAATGTGAAAAGACCAAAATGCCCTTACATATTTAAAATTTAATTAAAAGCTTATTAAATATCCAAATAAATTCCAAACTTCCAACAATGCACAAGTTATGTATCCAAATAATTTTAACAATTACATTTAACATTTACACAAGTGGTAAAATTACAAAAATACCCCTAGTTTGGCCGAATGAGATATAATTGATTTTAAAGTGATATAAATTAAAATAAAATGATGTAAATCTTTATAATTATGGAAGATAATCACCAAATATATTCCTCAACCTAAATGGCCGAAAATTTTGGCCCAAGCCCTCCCCTAGGATCGGCATTCATCATTTAAAAGTCAATCCATACATTTTTCTCCCAAACCCTAATTTGCCGATCCATAATAAAACACACAAGAAATTCTCATAGCCTCCATTCGACAACCCCATCATTCCTAGGCATTTTTCTGTGATCAAACAACATCCAAGAAGTCCTAGAAAAATACCCATTCGAATTGTTGAAGCTTGGTACGATCGTGGTCTTGGTTTCTTTTGTCGAGCCCTAAAAACAAGGTAAGATCGATTCTGATTTGTTCGACCTCCCTAAAATTCGTTTATGATTTTTCTTATAATCCTCATATCATGTATACTCTGGGAAAAATATTGGAAAGGTCGTGGAGAAGCTTTTGGAGTCGTGGTCATTTTTGGTTCGATTTGGATCATACGCGTACACAACAATTCGCACAGCCTATTCCACATGTTCAATTCTTGGTTTGGTATTTTTCTCAGATCCCTTACACTCCATGAACACCAAATAAAATGTTCTAAACGATCCATGCATATTCTATATCTTATTCGTGAATTACATATTGAAAACGGGTGTAAATTGTGAAACACATCATACGGTTCATAACAATTCTAAGTAAAATTTATTTACACCTATTATAATGTAATATAACCTGTAAAAATATTGGGAAGAATTAACATGGCTTGAATCATGAGTTTTTGAATTATTTTGATTTATTGATTTTTAATTAAAACGTATAAAAGAAAAAGAAAATAAAATCGTGTGACTTAGGGTTTTGATCTAGGGTTTGTTTTGTGATATTAAATGACATTTAATGATGAGGTGATGATTAAAAATGGATTAGAGTTGGTTAGGGTTTTTAATCTTGGTATTTTATGTTATACGATTTGTAATAAAAGTTTTGGGTGAGTTTTGTAACTTTTGAAACTTAAGGGTTATTTTTAAAACTTATTATGGGCTGGGTAATATTCGACTAAAATGTAACTTGAAGGTATCATGTGTAATTTTTGTAATTTAAAGGATTAAAATGTATTTATTAATTAATTATGGTTCGAAAATTAAATAATTAAAGTAGAGGGACTAAAAGTGTAATTTCTGGAAACTTGGAACTGATTTGAGTAATAAAATATATTCAGGGGGTTTTGTGCTAATTTGGTAATTTAATGGCTTAATATGTAATTATAGATAATTAAAAGTGGGAATTGTAAATTAAAAGGTTGAATATGTAACTTTGATAACTTGAGGGACTTAATGTGTAAATTATGAATACTTGAGTATCCATTCGTATTATATGATAAAATAAGTGATCATGGTGTAAAATGGATAAGTTAAGGGTTTAAATGTATAACTTTGAATACTAAAAGGTTTAAAGTGTAATTTTGGAAAGTAAAGGATATAAAATGCAAAGTTATGAAACCCCAAGGACCAAAGGTGTAATTATGTTAAAAGATATCTTATTACCAATAATAATGATTTAACTTTCTAAATATGGAAACTTTCTAAAAGTGGAAACTACTATTTATAGAAAACTGCTAAAAAGGGAAAGTTACTTTAAATGGAAAGGCATGAATTTGAGAATGAATTATGATTTCCCCCTCTTCTCCTCTAGGTGTGAAGAAGAAAAGATCTTGAGCTATTCCTTATTCTGTGCTTGATTCTATTTGTGCTTTCGTAATAAGGTACGGATACTCTGCCTTTTCAGTAAAGGCTCCTATATTTTTCTTATGACTTTGAGCTATGATTCAGTTAAGATTCCCAAAGCCATTGCTATGTTTCCTTCTGTTGTGAACTTCCTCTGATTTCTGTTAAACTTTGATTTGTTAGCTTCTGATCTGATTTCGTTGCTATAATTTCTGACCCTTGAATATCCGATATCTCTGGTTCATCTGTTATGATAATTTGATATGAAAACCTTTTGAAAATATAACTTGATGTTATGGAAGGAAACTGTTTTGAAATGACACTCTATGATTTTGAAACGAAACCATTTTAAATGAAGGATTAATTGTCTTTTATGAAGAATGTTTAAAAAGGGAGATCTTTGAGATGAAATGGGTAAATGACTATTAAAGTTTTAAATCTATTTTTCTCTTAACTCTTTCACATTTTATTTTGAACTTACGAAACTTAATAACGAATCTTTTGAAATGAACCTTTGGGAATGAACCTTGGATATTCTGAACCATTGATATGACTTCTGATTTTATGACTTTGAGATGACCTTGAGACATGACCTTGAGATAAACCTTTGCTATATGACCTTTTGTATGATATGAGACCTGACTCTTAGTTTGATACCCGAGCCATTTCTATTTTCCCTACCTATGGAGGTACCATAGGCGTATCTGTGATGCACCACTGGCATGACTAGTGTGTGGCCCTAGTGATTTGGCTACACCGTCCCCTTTCTGTTATATGATATGCGCGCTTTATGATATGATTTGTTATTGCCACTATGATTTCTGCGGGGGGCGTATGGATGCATCCTAGATCTGTTCTGTTTAGTGGATTTAACTATGATTATGATTATGATATATGTCTGGTGACTGGTACTGTGTGCTATACATGCCTTTCACAATTTCTGGGAGTTCGCTACTCCACCCATTTGAAGAATGAGGACACCCCTCATATTATCTGATTATCTGAGAGGACTCCCCTCTATATGATTATGAAGAATTATGGTATTGACGGCTTATATGATATGTTATGTTTCTGGGCTCGTGGTAGATGACTATCCTTTCTTCTTTCTATTCTATTTCTCTTTTATCTATTCCTTATTCTATTTCTCCAATGCACTATATTTCAGTTCTGTTTTATTATCATTGCTTTGTATATGTATCTGTTCACTGGGCTTTTTAAGCTCAGCCGCATTTCCTTTTCCTGCGGCAGGTTTTAGTAGGAAGCTGGGTTATGGAAAGAGTGTACCCTTGGATTAGAAGACTTGATAGCAAATCTGGACTTGATAACCTGGTAGATCCTAAATCTTATTTGAAACTTTAGTATTACTGTAATTGTATGCTTTATTATGATCTGATGTGAAACCATTGTTGTGATATCTTTACCCTTGTAGGGTTGGGGTGTTACATTTTATATGTTAACAGCTAGCTTATTTTGTTTAACCACATTCGTAATTCATGAGTGAGCATGTCATATCTCGAATTGTAACTGTTGAATCAATTCGGTTCAGATGCTACACGTGTTAAGTTACTAAAATTTGCTCTTTTTAAATATCGTGTCGTTTGTGTGGTTGTATTGATCAGGAACAAAATGCTCACATGTAAATTGATTCTTTACATGTCTTATGTTGCCTTTACATATCATGTCGTTTGTGTAGCTTTAGTCATGCTCTCATCATGTCAGATATTAGCTCTGTTTTTTCTGTTATCTCTTTTGTACTAGATAGTTGACGTTGTGCGCCGTTCAAAAATATAGTTGACTTTGGTGTGATACATGTTTTCACTCGTTATTTATATTATCATTCTAATAATACTTCACTTTAATAATACTGAAGGTAACAGTATTCATAAAATTGGGACTGAAAAGTTTAAGCGGGTCCACCCAACCACGCGTGACTATTTTACGTGTACCTAGATACGACCACTTTCAACATGAACCCGTTTCGCCCATTACACAACCCTCCCGACCCACTCATCCAGCCACCTCTACATACAAAGTTTGCTTCTGTGTCTCACCTTATTTGTTTACATTTTGTGTTTTGAACTGGACATCCTGTTCGAACTGGAGAAAGCTCACTTCATGCTCGAGAAAATGGTAATGAACGGGTGTATTGTTAAAACAAGCAACGCTAGTATATTGACACCAATACAGCTCTTGGATAAAGCATCTTTGAGACGACTGGATTGAGCCACTTAAGTGTTTATTAAGAAAATTAAAATGTGGTGAGAAGCGCTGAGTAATTATAAGGTTTCCCTATTTTGATCTGAACAACCATTCTTGTACTGATTTTTCCCAACCCTGTACTGTGACAACCGGCAATTTAGGGAGCTATTTTAAAAACCCGCATTACGATTAAAGTTCGTTTATAATTTTTATTTGAAATTTTATTTCACAACAAACTTGTAAGACCTATTTTATGAATAATTATGGATTATTGATGTTATGGAATTCGTGAATTATTTTCATAATTCATTTTGATGTTATGCTCGGTGATGTATTCTTAAATTCTCACTGGTACTATGTTGACTCTGGCACTAGGTTTACCTAACGAAAGATCTTTATGATTCGTTTTACGAGTCCGACTATATATAATTATTTACGAGATGTTTTTCGGGAGATATTGAAGTTTGAAATGAGTTCGGGTTTCGGGCCACATGTTTTACATTTACCCACGTTACCCGCTCCACACCGTTAGTAATATTATTATTACTATTATTATCTTTAAAAAAAATAATAAATAAATAAAATATAAACTACAAATTGGGTCCTTGTGGTTTTCGGTATTAAAACAACACACACCAACACCTCACACCTCATCTCTCTCTCTTTTCTCCCTCACCACCTAAACCCTAGCCGCCACCGGACACTATTCCGGCCACCACCATCACACCGCCACCCTCATCACAAAACAAACACCACTATCTTGTTCCTTATCTCATCCTCTTTCATTTGAGCTATAACACGCGCCCTAAAACGCGTTATAACACCACAAAATCCTTGTAGTTTCGATCGGGTTTTTATTGTTTTCACTAGATCTGCACATTTGGAGGTTCAAGAAGGTGAGTGAGCTCGTGTTGGTAGCTTGGGTACCTCGATATGGTGATAAATCCGTGGCTACACGGATGACTTTTGTGGGATTCGAATAAATTTAGTTGGGAAATGATGTTTTGATATTAAAATCTTGTTTGGTATCCGGGTTTTGGTGTCTTACTTCGTTGGGTCGCATGAACCGTGAGTCAAGGACTCACGGCTTGTTGTGGTCGAGCTTTGTGGCTCGTTATCTTTCTTGATAATTGACCTTGGATTCTTGATGGTTCATGTTTGGTGCTATGGTGTTTGACTCGACTCATTGGAGTCATGCTCTTGGCCGAATGGCTGTTGATGGTGTCGCGACCCAAGAGGGTGTTTGGGACAGTTTTGGTTGGCCTGTTTGAGCTTTTGCCGAGACCAATATGGTTCTTGGTCGAGTCCTCTTTGACTCATAATTGTTGCCGAGACCCTATGTGGTCGATTGGGCAATTTGGGTGTGCTCCTTGGAGCCCTATTTGTGACCCTTTTATGTTTGGTTCGAGCCTTTGTGCTCGTGGTATGGACCGCGACTCAATCGAGTCGAGTAGACTCGGGTTTGGCTTGGTAAACCATCCCGAATGTGAACTTTGGTTATATTTATTTACTTATGACTTGTATTGATAACTTGGTTTTGGATTTGGCTTTGGTTGAATATTTTGGCCGAATACTTGTGGGTCGAGACCACGTTTGGGTCGAGACCACGTTTGGTCGGGTGCCGTAGTCGGACCCTATTGTTGTAGCACGTGGATTGGGATTGATTTGGACGGAGATGTATTGTTTTATGACATTTGTTATTATTTTGGACTTGGACAATGAGTCGAGAGTCATGACTCGGACATGTGACCATTCCGTATGACTCGATAACTATTACAATTAAAACGTAAATAATAAAACTCATAATAATAGTTATTGATAATATAATCGTTTATATGAATATATAGACGTGAATAACGGATATATAATTACATAAACGCGTATATTAATAATAATAATAATAATAATAATCACGAGTCGTATTATAAATAATACAGCTAGATATATATTAGGCTACGAAAGTGGCGTAATATTATTGAACGTATTATTATTAATATAAAGAAATGGATATAAAACGAGGAACTCTCGACAAATTATTAAATATTAAATAAAATGTTATTTTATATATATGACGAGTAAACTTATCGAGTTATGCGGAATCGTTGTCACTCGAGTCCAGGTAAGTTATTATTTGCGACTTTCGTGTTGTCACGGATATATGACGATTAATATAAACGTTTTATATAACTAAATAACCACTTAACCGTAGGGTTGAACCGGGTTATTTGGCTATATTAAATGAATATATTAATGGGCATCATATCCCACGACGCCCATAGGTTGTGGTATATGTAAAGTGTAATAAATTGCGAGTGTATATATCGGGAAATCTGGCCAATTTGACGATATATATGAGGAATTTATTAAACTATGATATGTACTATATAGTATTTATGTGCTAATAAGTCTAGTAATCTAAAAAGAAAAGTGAGCATATTGTAAGTTATTTTTGTCACATATTATTGTGTCCGTTTACGTGGTTCATATCATGGCTCAAATAACAAAGATTACCTTTTAGGTACTTAATTTTTGACCAAAACAGGTATATGAAGCTAAAAACTAAGATCACCTTTCTGGTTCATATTTTATAACCAAAAGGGGAATATGAAGGTTAATAACAAAGATTACCTTTCAGGTACTTAAGTTTGGACCACAAAGGGGATCTGAATCTAAAAAGTAAGATCACCCTTTAGGTACTTAATTTTTGACCAAAACAGGGATATGAAGCTAAAAACTAAGATCACCTTTTAGGTACTTAATTTTAGACCATAAAGGGGATCTGAATCTAAAAACTAAGATAACCTTTTAGGTACTTAATTTTAGACCATAAAGGGGATCTGAATCTAAAAATTAAGATCACCTTTTAGGTACTTCATTTCAGACCATAAAGGGGATATGAAGCTAAAAACTAAGATCACCTTTTAGGTACTTAATTTTAGACCATAAAGGGGATATGAAGCTAAAAACTAAGATCACCTTTTAGGTACTTAATTTTAGACCATAAAGGGGATCTGAATCTAAAAACTAAGATCACCTTTTAGGTACCTAATTTTGGACCATAAAGGGGATCTGAAGCTAAAAACTAAGATCACCATTTAGGTACGTAATTTTAGACCATAAAGGGGATCTGAAGCTAAAAACTAAGATCACCTTTTAGGTACTTAATTTTAGACCATAAAGGGGATCTGAAGCTAAAAACTAAGATCACCTTTTAGGTACTTAATTTTAGACCATAAAGGGGATCTGAATCTAAAAACTAAGATCACCTTTTAGGTACTTAATTTTAGACCATAAAGGGGTTCTGAATCTAAAAACTAAGATCACCTTTTAGGTACTTAATTTTAGACCATAAAGGGGATCTGAATCTAAAAACTAAGATCACCTTTTAGGTACTTAATTTTAGACCATAAAGGGGATCTGAATCTAAAAACTAAGATCACCTTTTAGGTACTTAATTTTATTTTAGACCATAAAGGAGATCTGAATCTAAAAACTAAGATCACCTTGTAGGTACTTAATTTTAGACCATAAAGGGGATCTGAATCTAAAAACTAAGATCACCTTGTAGGTACTTAATTTTAGACCATAAAGGGGATATGAAGCTAAAAACTAAGATCACCTTTTAGGTACTTAATTTTAGACCATAAAGGGGATCTGAATCTAAAAACTAAGATCACCTTTTAGGTACTTAATTTTAGACCATAAAGGGGATCTGAATCTAAAAACTAAGATCACCTTTTAGGTACTTAATTTTAGACCATAAAGGGGATCTGAAGCTAAAAACTAAGATCACCTTTTAGGTACTTAATTTTAGACCATAAAGGGGATCTGAATCTAAAAACTAAGATCACCTTTTAGGTACCTAAGTTTTATCCAAAAGGGGGATATTTCGGTCATACTTAGTTTTGCATCGTTAGTCCTCATTTAGTTAAATTTTTTGCATCATTATCATCGCCACAACTAAGTTCTATAGATCACCTACTAGATAAGTAATAATGATTGGTTTTAAGACTATAAGTTTATTGAAACACCTAATTGTCACTAAGACCACTGGACTTAGTTCAATTATTGGCTTTTTAGCCAAAACTAAGTATGACCGAAATTGGCTTTTAGCCACATCTTAATGCCCTGGGTGTTGGTGGTGGGTAGTGGTGGTGGCGGTGGAGGGTAGAGGTGGTGGGTCGAGGTTGGTGGCGGTTGTGGTGTTGGGTGGTGGCGATGGTAATGATGCAAAAAATTTAACTAAATGAGGACTAACGATGCAAATATTTTAACTCAATGAATATTAACGATGCAAATATTGCTTAGTTATGTTATGTTATTAATTTTCATGTAGTTCTTTAAATTTTCAGTTAACTGGTTCCCATTTTGAAAACTGTTTTTAATTGAAACACCTAATTGTCACTAAGACCACTGGTCTTAGTTCAATTATTGGCTTTTTAGCCAAAACTAAGTATGACCGAAATTGGCTTTTAGCCACAACTAAGTTCTATAGATCACCTACTAGACAAGTAATAATCAATCTCATCCTATAAAGATTGGTTTTAAGACTATAAGTGTATTGAAACACCTAATTGTAACTAAGACCACTGGTCTTAGTTCAATTATTGGCTTTTTAGCCAAAACTAAGTATGACCGAAAATGGCTTTTAGCCACAACTAATTTCTATAGATCACCTACTAGACAAGTAATAATTAATCTCATCCTATAAAGATTGGTTTAAGACTATAAGTGTATTGAAACACCTAATTGTCACTAAGACCACTGGTCTTAGTTCAATTATTGGCTTTTTAGCCAAAACTAAGTATGACCCAAATTGGCTTTTAGCCACATCTTAATGCCCTGGGTGTTGGTGGTGGGTAGTGGTGGTGGCGGTGGAGGGTGGAGGTGGTGGGTCGAGGTTGGTGGCGGTTGTGGTGTTGGGTGGTGGCGATGGTAATGATGCAAAAAAATTAACTAAATGAGGACTAACGATGCAAATATTTTAACTCAATGAATATTAACGATGCAAATATTGCTTAGTTATGTTATGTTATTAATTTTCATGTAGTTCTTTAAATTTTCAGTTAACTGGTTCCCATTTTGAAAACTGTTTTTCATTGAAACACCTAATTGTAACTAAGACCACTGGTCTTAGTTCAATTATTGGCTTTTTAGCCAAAACTAAGTATGACCGAAATCGGCTTTTAGCCACAACTAATTTCTATAGATCACCTACTAGACAAGTAATAATCAATCTCATCCTATAAAGATTGGTTTTAAGACTATAAGTGTATTGAAACACCTAATTGTAACTAAGACCACTGGTCTTAGTTCAATTATTGGCTTTTTAGCCAAAACTAAGTATGACCGAAATTGGCTTTTAGCCACAACTAGATCACCTATTAGACAAGTAATAATCAATCTCATCCTATAAAGATTGGTTTTAAGACTATAAGTGTATTGAAACACCTAATTGTAACTAAGACCACTGGTCTTAGTTCAATTATTGGCTTTTCAGCCAAAACTAAGTATGACCGAAATTGGCTTTTAGCCACAACTAATTTCTATAGATCACCTATTAGACAAGTAATAATCAATCTCATCCTATAAAGATTGGTTTTAAGACTATAAGTGTATTGAAACACCTAATTGTAACTAAGACCACCGGTCTTAGTTCAATTATTGGCTTTTTAGCCAAAACTAAGTATGACCGAAATTGGCTTTTAGCCACAACCAGATCACCTATTAGACAAGTAATAATCAATCTCATCCTATAAAGATTGGTTTTAAGACTATAAGTGTATTGAAACACCTAATTGTAACTAAGACCACTGGTCTTAGTTCAATTATTGGCTTTTTAGCCAAAACTAAGTATGACCGAAATTGGCTTTTAGCCACAACTAATTTCTATAGATCACCTACTAGACAAGTAATAATTAATCTCATCCTATAAAGATTGGTTTTAAGACTATAAGTGTATTGAAACACCTAATTGTAACTAAGACCACTGGTCTTAGTTCAATTATTGGCTTTTTAGCCAAAACTAAGTTTGACCCGAATTGGCTTTTAGCCACAACTAAGTTCTATAGATCACCTACTAGATAAGTAACAATCAATTTCATCCTTTAAAGATTGGTTTTAAGACTATAAGTGTATTGAAACACCTAATTGTCACTAAGACCACTGGTCTTAGTTCAATTATTAGCTTTTTAGCCAAAACTAAGTATGACCCAAATTGGCTTTTAGCCACATCTTAATGCCCTGGGTGCTGATGGTGGGTAGAGGTGGTGGCGGTGGTGGGTGGAGGTTGGAGGCGGTTGTGGTGTTGGGTGGTGGCGATGGTAATGATGCAAAAAATTTAACTAAATGAGGACTAATGATGCAAATATTTTAACTCAATGAATATTAACGATGCAAATATTGCTTAGTTATGTTATGTTATTAATTTTCATGTAGTTCTTTAAATTTTCAGTTAACTGGTTCCCATTTTGAAAACTGTTTTTAATTGAAACACCTAATTGTCACTAAGACCACTGGTCTTAGTTCAATTATTGGCTTTTGAGCCAAAACTAAGTATGACCGAAATTGGCTTTTCGCCACAACTAATTTCTATAGATCACCTACTAGACAAGTAATAATTAATCTCATCCTATAAAGATTGGTTTTAAGACTATAAGTGTATTGAAACACCTAATTGTCACTAAGACCACTGGTCTTAGTTCAATTATTGGTTTTTTAGCCAAAACTAAGTATGACCCAAATTGGCTTTTAGCCACATCTTAATGCCCCGGGTGTTGATGGTGGGTAGTGGTGGTAGCGGTGGTGGGTGTAGGTTGGAGGCGGTTGTGGTGTTGGGTGGTGGCGATGGTAATGATGCAAAAAATTTAACTAAATGAGGACTAACGATGCAAATATTTTAACTCAATAAATACTAACGATGCAAATATTGCTTAGTTATGTTATGTTATTAATTTCCATGTAGTTTTTTAAAGTTTCAGTTAACTGGTTCCCATTTTGAAAACTGTTTTTAATTGAAACACCTAATTGTCACTAAGACCACTGGTCTTAGTTTAATTATTGGCTTTTTAGCCAAAACTATGTATGACCGAAATTGGCTTTTAGCCACAACTAAGTTCTATAGATCACCTACTAGATAAGTAATAATCAATCTCATCCTATAAAGATTGGTTTTAAGACTATAAGTGTATTGAAACACCTAATTGTAACTAAGACCACTGGTCTTAGTTCAATTATTGGCTTTTTAGCCAAAACTATTGAAACACCTAATTGTCACTAAGATCATTGGTCTTAGTTCAATTATTGGCTTTTTAGCCAAAACTAAGTATGACCCAAATTGGCTTTTAGCCACATCTTAATGCCCTGAGTGTTGATGGTGGGTAGTGGTGGTGGCGGTGGTGGGTGGAGGTTGGAGGCGGTTGTGGTGTTGGGTGGTGGCGAGAATAGCCGAGTCATAACTGGTTCTAACTAGGTCTTGTCCAGAACAGCCGAGTCTTACCTGGTTCTAACCGGGTCTTGGCCAGAACAGCCGAGTCTTACCTGGTTACAACTGGGTCTTGGCCAGAATAGCCGAGTCATACCTGGTTCCACCTGGGTCTTTGCCAGAATAGCCGAGTCATATCTGTTTCTAGCTGGGTCTTGGCCAGAATAGCCGAGTCTTACCTGGTTCTAGCTGGGTCTTGGCCAGAACAGCCGAGTCTCACCTGGTTCTAACTGGGTCTTTGCCAGAACAGCCGAGTCATACCTGGTTCTAACTGGGTCTTGGCCAGAACAGCCGAGTCTTACCTGGTTCTAGCTAGCTGGGTCTTGGCCAGAACAGCCGAGTCTTATCTGGTTCTAGCTGGGTCTTGGCCAGAACAGCCGAGTCTTACCTGGTTCTAGCCGGGTCTTGGCCAGAACAGCCGAGTCTTACCTGGTTCCAACTGGGTCTTGGCCAGAATAGCCGAGTCATACCTGGTTCTAGCTGGGTCATAGCCAGAACAGCCGAGTCTTACCTGGTTCTAACCGGGTCTTGGCCAGAACAGCCGAGTCTTACCTGGTTCCAACTGGGTCTTGGCCAGAATAGCCGAGTCACACCTGGTTCTAGATGGGTCTTGGCCAGAACAGCCGAGTCTTACCTGGTTCCAACTGGGTCTTGGCCAGAATAGCCGAGTCATACCTGGTTCTAGCTGGGTCTTGGCCAGAACAGCCGAGTCTTAGCTGGTTCCAACTGGGTCTTGGCCAGAATAGTCGAGTCATACCTGGTTCTATCTGGGTCTTGGCCAGAACAGCCGAGTCTTACCTGGTTCGAACTGGGTCTTGGCCAGAACAGCCGAGTCTTACCTGGTTCGAACTGGGTCTTGGCCAGAACAGCCGAGTCTTACCTGGTTCTAGATGGGTCTTGGCCAGAATAGCCGAGTCATACCTGGTTCTAGCTGGGTCTTGGCCAGAACAGCCGAGTCTTACCTGGTTCTAGCTGGGTCTTGGCCAGAACAGCCGAGTCTTAGCTAGTTCCAACTGGGTCTTGGCCAGAATAGCCGAGTCATACCTGGTTCTATCTGGGTCTTGGCCAGAACAGCCGAGTCTTACCTGGTTCCAACTGGGTCTTGGCCAGAACAGCCGAGTCTTACCTGGTTCTAGCTGGGTCTTGGCCAGAATAGCCGAGTCATACCTGGTTCTAGCTGGGTCTTGGCCAGAACAGCCGAGTCTTACCTGGTTCTAGCTGGGTCTTGGCCAGAACAGCCGAGTAATACCTGGTTCCAACCGGGTCTTGGCCAGAACAGCCGAGTCTTACTTGGTTCTAGCCGGGTCTTGGCCAGAACTGCCGAGTCTTACCTGGTTCTAACCGGGTCTTGGCCAGAACAGCCGAGTCTTACCTGGTTCCAACCGGGTCTTGGCCAGAATAGCCGAGTCATACCTGGTTCTAGCTGGGTCTTGGCCAAAACAGCCGAGTCTTACCTGGTTCTAGCTGGGTCTTGGCCAGAACAGCCGAGTCTTACCTGGTTCTAACCGGGTCTTAGCCAGAACAACCGATTCTTACCTGGTTCCAACTGGGTCTTGGCCAGATTAGCCGAGTCATACCCGGTTCTAGCTGGGTCTTGGCCAGAACAGTCGAGTCTTACCTGGTTCCAACTGGGTCTTGGCCAGAACAGCCGAGTCTTACCTGGTTATAGCTGGGTCTTGGCTAGAACAGCCGAATCTTACCTGGTTCTAACCGGGTCTTGGCCAGAACAGCCGAGTCTTACCTGGTTCTAACCGGGTCTTGGCCAGATTAGCCGAGTCATACCTGGTTCTAGCTGGGTCTTGGCCAGAACAGCCGAGTCTTACCTGGTTCCAACTGGGTCTTTGCCAGAATAGCCGAATCATACCTGGTTCTAACTGGCTCTTGGCCAGAACAGCCGAGTCTTACTTGGTTCCAACTGGCTCTTGGCCAGAACAGCCGAGTCATACTTGGTTCCAACTAGGTCTTGGCCAGAACAGCCGAGTCATACCTGGTTCTAGCTGGGTCTTGGCCAGAATAGCCGAGTCTTACCTGGTTCTAGCTGGGTCTTGGCCAGAACAGCCGAGTCTCACCTGGTTCTAACTGGGTCTTTGCCAGAACAGCCGAGTCATACCTGGTTCTAACTGGGTCTTGGCCAGAACAGCCGAGTCTTACCTGGTTCTAGCTGGGTCTTGGCCAGAACAGCCGAGTCTTACCTGGTTCTAGCCGGGTCTTGGCCAGAACAGCCGAGTCTTACCTGGTTCCAACTGGGTCTTGGCCAGAATAGCCGAGTCATACCTGGTTCTAGCTGGGTCTTAGCCAGAACAGCCGAGTCATACCTGGTTCTAACCGGGTCTTGGCCAGAACAGCCGAGTCTTACCTGGTTCCAACTGGGTCTTGGCCAGAATAGCCGAGTCACACCTGGTTCTAGCTGGGTCTTGGCCAGAACAGCCGAGTCTTACCTAGTTCCAACTGGGTCTTGGCCAGAATAGCCGAGTCATACCTGGTTCTAGCTGGGTCTTGGCCAGAACAGCCGAGTCTTAGCTGGTTCCAACTGGGTCTTGGCCAGAATAGTCGAGTCATACCTGGTTCTATCTGGGTCTTGGCCAGAACAGCCGAGTCTTACCTGGTTCGAACTGGGTCTTGGCCAGAACAGCCGAGTCTTACCTGGTTCGAACTGGGTCTTGGCCAGAACAGCCGAGTCTTACCTGGTTCTAGATGGGTCTTGGCCAGAATAGCCGAGTCATACCTGGTTCTAGCTGGGTCTTGGCCAGAACAGCCGAGTCTTACCTGGTTCTAGCTGGGTCTTGGCCAGAACAGCCGAGTCTTAGCTAGTTCCAACTGGGTCTTGGCCAGAATAGCCGAGTCATACCTGGTTCTATCTGGGTCTTGGCCAGAACAGCCGAGTCTTACCTGGTTCCAACTGGGTCTTGGCCAGAACAGCCGAGTCTTACCTGGTTCTAGCTGGGTCTTGGCCAGAATAGCCGAGTCATACCTGGTTCTAGCTGGGTCTTGGCCAGAACAGCCGAGTCTTACCTGGTTCTAGCTGGGTCTTGGCCAGAACAGCCGAGTCATACCTGGTTCCAACCGGGTCTTGGCCAGAACAGCCGAGTCTTACTTGGTTCTAGCCGGGTCTTGGCCAGAACTGCCGAGTCTTACCTGGTTCTAACCGGGTCTTGGCCAGAACAGCCGAGTCTTACCTGGTTCCAACCGGGTCTTGGCCAGAATAGCCGAGTCATACCTGGTTCTAGCTGGGTCTTGGCCAAAACAGCCGAGTCTTACCTGGTTCTAGCTGGGTCTTGGCCAGAACAGCCGAGTCTTACCTGGTTCTAACCGGGTCTTGACCAGAACAACCGATTCTTACCTGGTTCCAACTGGGTCTTGGCCAGATTAGCCGAGTCATACCCGGTTCTAGCTGGGTCTTGGCCAGAACAGTCGAGTCTTACCTGGTTCCAACTGGGTCTTGGCCAGAACAGCCGAGTCTTACCTGGTTATAGCTGGGTCTTGGCTAGAACAGCCGAATCTTACCTGGTTCTAACCGGGTCTTGGCCAGAACAGCCGAGTCTTACCTGGTTCTAACCGGGTCTTGGCCAGATTAGCCGAGTCATACCTGGTTCTAGCTGGGTCTTGGCCAGAACAGCCGAGTCTTACCTGGTTCCAACTGGGTCTTTGCCAGAATAGCCGAATCATACCTGGTTCTAACTGGCTCTTGGCCAGAACAGCCGAGTCTTACTTGGTTCCAACTGGCTCTTGGCCAGAACAGCCGAGTCATACTTGGTTCCAACTAGGTCTTGGCCAGAACAGCCGAGTCATACCTGGTTCTAGTTGGGTCTTGGCCAGAACAGCCGAGTCTTACCTGGTTCCAACTGGGTCTTGGCCAGAATAGCCGAGTCTTACCTGGTTCTAGCTGGGTCTTGGCCAGAACAGCCGAGTCATACCTGGTTCTAGCTGGGTCTTGGCCAGAACAGCTGAGTCTTACCTGGTTCTAACCGGGTCTTGGCCAGAACAGCCGAGTCTTACCTGGTTCCACCTGGGTCTTTGCTAGAATAGCCGAGTCATACCTGGTTCTAGCTGGGTCTTGGCCAGAACAGCCGAGTCTTACCTGGTAGCTGGGTCTTGGCCAGAACAGCCGAGTCTTACCTGGTTCCAACTGGGTCTTTGCTAGAATAGCCGAGTCATACCTGGTTCTAGCTGGGTCTTGGCCAGAATAGCCGAGTCTTACTTGGTTCTAGCTGGGTCTTGGCCAGAACAGCCGAGTCTTACCTGGTTCTAACCGGGTCTTGGCCAGAACAGCCGAGTCTTACCTGGTTCTAGCTGGGTCTTGGCCAGAACAGCCGAGTCTTACCTGGTTCTAACCGGGTCTTGGCCAGAACAGCCGAGTCTTACCTGGTTACAACTGGTTCTTGGCCAGAATAGCCGAGTCATACCTGGTTCTTGCTGGGTCTTGGCCAGAACAGCCGAGTCTTACCTGGTTCCACCTGGGTCTTTGCCAGAATAGCCGAGTCATATCTTGTTCTAGCCGGGTCTTGGCCAGAATAGCCGAGTCTTACCTGGTTCTAGCTGGGTCTTGGCCAGAACAGCAGAGTCTTACCTGGTTCTAACCGGGTCTTGGCCAGAACAGCCGAGTCTTACCTGGTTCCAACTGGGTCTTGGCCAGAATAGCCGAGTCATACCTGGTTCTAGCTGGGTCTTGGCCAGAACAGCCGAGTCTTACCTGGTTCCAACTGGGTTTTTGCTAGAATAGCCGAGTCATACCTGGTTCTAGCTGGGTCTTGGACAGAACAGCCGAGTCTTACCTGGTTCTAGCCGGGTCTTGGCCAGAACAGCCGAGTCTTACCTGGTTCTAGCCGGGTCTTGGCCAGAACAGCCGAGTCTTACCTGGTTCTAGCCGGGTCTTGGTCAGAACAGCCGAGTCTTACCTGGTTCCAACCGGGTCTTGGCCAGAATAGCCGAGTCATACCTGGTTCTAGCTGGGTCTTGGCCAGAACAGCCGCGTCATACCTGGTTCTAGCTGGGTCTTGGCCAGAACAGCTGAGTCTTACCTGGTTTAGACCCATTTAGTCTTGGCCAGAATAGTCGAGTCTTACCTGGTTCCAACTGGGTCTTGGCCAGATTAGCCGAGTCATACCTGGTTCTAGCTGGGTCTTGGCCAGAACAGCCGAGTCTTACCTGGTTCCAACTGGGTCTTGGCCAGAATAGTCGAGTCATACCTGGTTCTATCTGGGTCTTGGCCAGAACAGCCGAGTCTTACCTGGTTCGAACTGGGTCTTGGCCAGAACAGCCGAGTCTTACCTGGTTCGAACTGGGTCTTGGCCAGAACAGCCGAGTCTTACCTGGTTCTAGATGGGTCTTGGCCAGAATAGCCGAGTCATACCTGGTTCTAGCTGGGTCTTGGCCAGAACAGCCGAGTCTTACCTGGTTCTAGCTGGGTCTTGGCCAGAACAGCCGAGTCTTAGCTAGTTCCAACTGGGTCTTGGCCAGAATAGCCGAGTCATACCTGGTTCTATCTGGGTCTTGGCCAGAACAGCCGAGTCTTACCTGGTTCCAACTGGGTCTTGGCCAGAACAGCCGAGTCTTACCTGGTTCTAGCTGGGTCTTGGCCAGAATAGCCGAGTCATACCTGGTTCTAGCTGGGTCTTGGCCAGAACAGCCGAGTCTTACCTGGTTCTAGCTGGGTCTTGGCCAGAACAGCCGAGTCATACCTGGTTCCAACCGGGTCTTGGCCAGAACAGCCGAGTCTTACTTGGTTCTAGCCGGGTCTTGGCCAGAACTGCCGAGTCTTACCTGGTTCTAACCGGGTCTTGGCCAGAACAGCCGAGTCTTACCTGGTTCCAACCGGGTCTTGGCCAGAATAGCCGAGTCATACCTGGTTCTAGCTGGGTCTTGGCCAAAACAGCCGAGTCTTACCTGGTTCTAGCTGGGTCTTGGCCAGAACAGCCGAGTCTTACCTGGTTCTAACCGGGTCTTGGCCAGAACAACCGATTCTTACCTGGTTCCAACTGGGTCTTGGCCAGATTAGCCGAGTCATACCCGGTTCTAGCTGGGTCTTGGCCAGAACAGTCGAGTCTTACCTGGTTCCAACTGGGTCTTGGCCAGAACAGCCGAGTCTTACCTGGTTATAGCTGGGTCTTGGCTAGAACAGCCGAATCTTACCTGGTTCTAACCGGGTCTTGGCCAGAACAGCCGAGTCTTACCTGGTTCTAACCGGGTCTTGGCCAGATTAGCCGAGTCATACCTGGTTCTAGCTGGGTCTTGGCCAGAACAGCCGAGTCTTACCTGGTTCCAACTGGGTCTTTGCCAGAATAGCCGAATCATACCTGGTTCTAACTGGCTCTTGGCCAGAACAGCCGAGTCTTACTTGGTTCCAACTGGCTCTTGGCCAGAACAGCCGAGTCATACTTGGTTCCAACTAGGTCTTGGCCAGAACAGCCGAGTCATACCTGGTTCTAGTTGGGTCTTGGCCAGAACAGCCGAGTCTTACCTGGTTCCAACTGGGTCTTGGCCAGAATAGCCGAGTCTTACCTGGTTCTAGCTGGGTCTTGGCCAGAACAGCCGAGTCTTACCTGGTTCTAGCTGGGTCTTGGCCAGAACAGCCGAGTCTTACCTGGTTCTAACCGGGTCTTGGCCAGAACAGCCGAGTCTTACCTGGTTCCACCTGGGTCTTTGCTAGAATAGCCGAGTCATACCTGGTTCTAGCTGGGTCTTGGCCAGAACAGCCGAGTCTTACCTGGTAGCTGGGTCTTGGCCAGAACAGCCGAGTCTTACCTGGTTCCAACTGGGTCTTTGCTAGAATAGCCGAGTCATACCTGGTTCTAGCTGGGTCTTGGCCAGAATAGCCGAGTCTTACTTGGTTCTAGCTGGGTCTTGGCCAGAACAGCCGAGTCTTACCTGGTTCTAACCGGGTCTTGGCCAGAACAGCCGAGTCTTACCTGGTTCTAGCTGGGTCTTGGCCAGAACAGCCGAGTCTTACCTGGTTCTAACCGGGTCTTGGCCAGAACAGCCGAGTCTTACCTGGTTACAACTGGTTCTTGGCCAGAATAGCCGAGTCATACCTGGTTCTTGCTGGGTCTTGGCCAGAACAGCCGAGTCTTACCTGGTTCCACCTGGGTCTTTGCCAGAATAGCCGAGTCATATCTTGTTCTAGCCGGGTCTTGGCCATAATAGCCGAGTCTTACCTGGTTCTAGCTGGGTCTTGGCCAGAACAGCAGAGTCTTACCTGGTTCTAACCGGGTCTTGGCCAGAACAGCCGAGTCTTACCTGGTTCCAACTGGGTCTTGGCCAGAATAGCCGAGTCATACCTGGTTCTAGCTGGGTCTTGGCCAGAACAGCCGAGTCTTACCTGGTTCCAACTGGGTTTTTGCTAGAATAGCCGAGTCATACCTGGTTCTAGCTGGGTCTTGGACAGAACAGCCGAGTCTTACCTGGTTCTAGCCGGGTCTTGGCCAGAACAGCCGAGTCTTACCTGGTTCTAGCCGGGTCTTGGCCAGAACAGCCGAGTCTTACCTGGTTCTAGCCGGGTCTTGGTCAGAACAGCCGAGTCTTACCTGGTTCCAACCGGGTCTTGGCCAGAATAGCCGAGTCATACCTGGTTCTAGCTGGGTCTTGGCCAGAACAGCCGCGTCATACCTGGTTCTAGCTGGGTCTTGGCCAGAACAGCTGAGTCTTACCTGGTTTAGACCCATTTAGTCTTGGCCAGAATAGTCGAGTCTTACCTGGTTCCAACTGGGTCTTGGCCAGATTAGCCGAGTCATACCTGGTTCTAGCTGGGTCTTGGCCAGAACAGCCGAGTCTTACCTGGTTCCAACTGGGTCTTGGCCAGAATAGTCGAGTCATACCTGGTTCTATCTGGGTCTTGGCCAGAACAGCCGAGTCTTACCTGGTTCGAACTGGGTCTTGGCCAGAACAGCCGAGTCTTACCTGGTTCGAACTGGGTCTTGGCCAGAACAGCCGAGTCTTACCTGGTTCTAGATGGGTCTTGGCCAGAATAGCCGAGTCATACCTGGTTCTAGCTGGGTCTTGGCCAGAACAGCCGAGTCTTACCTGGTTCTAGCTGGGTCTTGGCCAGAACAGCCGAGTCTTAGCTAGTTCCAACTGGGTCTTGGCCAGAATAGCCGAGTCATACCTGGTTCTATCTGGGTCTTGGCCAGAACAGCCGAGTCTTACCTGGTTCCAACTGGGTCTTGGCCAGAACAGCCGAGTCTTACCTGGTTCTAGCTGGGTCTTGGCCAGAATAGCCGAGTCATACCTGGTTCTAGCTGGGTCTTGGCCAGAACAGCCGAGTCTTACCTGGTTCTAGCTGGGTCTTGGCCAGAACAGCCGAGTCATACCTGGTTCCAACCGGGTCTTGGCCAGAACAGCCGAGTCTTACTTGGTTCTAGCCGGGTCTTGGCCAGAACTGCCGAGTCTTACCTGGTTCTAACCGGGTCTTGGCCAGAACAGCCGAGTCTTACCTGGTTCCAACCGGGTCTTGGCCAGAATAGCCGAGTCATACCTGGTTCTAGCTGGGTCTTGGCCAAAACAGCCGAGTCTTACCTGGTTCTAGCTGGGTCTTGGCCAGAACAGCCGAGTCTTACCTGGTTCTAACCGGGTCTTGGCCAGAACAACCGATTCTTACCTGGTTCCAACTGGGTCTTGGCCAGATTAGCCGAGTCATACCCGGTTCTAGCTGGGTCTTGGCCAGAACAGTCGAGTCTTACCTGGTTCCAACTGGGTCTTGGCCAGAACAGCCGAGTCTTACCTGGTTATAGCTGGGTCTTGGCTAGAACAGCCGAATCTTACCTGGTTCTAACCGGGTCTTGGCCAGAACAGCCGAGTCTTACCTGGTTCTAACCGGGTCTTGGCCAGATTAGCCGAGTCATACCTGGTTCTAGCTGGGTCTTGGCCAGAACAGCCGAGTCTTACCTGGTTCCAACTGGGTCTTTGCCAGAATAGCCGAATCATACCTGGTTCTAACTGGCTCTTGGCCAGAACAGCCGAGTCTTACTTGGTTCCAACTGGCTCTTGGCCAGAACAGCCGAGTCATACTTGGTTCCAACTAGGTCTTGGCCAGAACAGCCGAGTCATACCTGGTTCTAGTTGGGTCTTGGCCAGAACAGCCGAGTCTTACCTGGTTCCAACTGGGTCTTGGCCAGAATAGCCGAGTCTTACCTGGTTCTAGCTGGGTCTTGGCCAGAACAGCCGAGTCTTACCTGGTTCTAGCTGGGTCTTGGCCAGAACAGCCGAGTCTTACCTGGTTCTAACCGGGTCTTGGCCAGAACAGCCGAGTCTTACCTGGTTCCACCTGGGTCTTTGCTAGAATAGCCGAGTCATACCTGGTTCTAGCTGGGTCTTGGCCAGAACAGCCGAGTCTTACCTGGTAGCTGGGTCTTGGCCAGAACAGCCGAGTCTTACCTGGTTCCAACTGGGTCTTTGCTAGAATAGCCGAGTCATACCTGGTTCTAGCTGGGTCTTGGCCAGAATAGCCGAGTCTTACTTGGTTCTAGCTGGGTCTTGGCCAGAACAGCCGAGTCTTACCTGGTTCTAACCGGGTCTTGGCCAGAACAGCCGAGTCTTACCTGGTTCTAGCTGGGTCTTGGCCAGAACAGCCGAGTCTTACCTGGTTCTAACCGGGTCTTGGCCAGAACAGCCGAGTCTTACCTGGTTACAACTGGTTCTTGGCCAGAATAGCCGAGTCATACCTGGTTCTTGCTGGGTCTTGGCCAGAACAGCCGAGTCTTACCTGGTTCCACCTGGGTCTTTGCCAGAATAGCCGAGTCATATCTTGTTCTAGCCGGGTCTTGGCCAGAATAGCCGAGTCTTACCTGGTTCTAGCTGGGTCTTGGCCAGAACAGCAGAGTCTTACCTGGTTCTAACCGGGTCTTGGCCAGAACAGCCGAGTCTTACCTGGTTCCAACTGGGTCTTGGCCAGAATAGCCGAGTCATACCTGGTTCTAGCTGGGTCTTGGCCAGAACAGCCGAGTCTTACCTGGTTCCAACTGGGTTTTTGCTAGAATAGCCGAGTCATACCTGGTTCTAGCTGGGTCTTGGACAGAACAGCCGAGTCTTACCTGGTTCTAGCCGGGTCTTGGCCAGAACAGCCGAGTCTTACCTGGTTCTAGCCGGGTCTTGGCCAGAACAGCCGAGTCTTACCTGGTTCTAGCCGGGTCTTGGTCAGAACAGCCGAGTCTTACCTGGTTCCAACCGGGTCTTGGCCAGAATAGCCGAGTCATACCTGGTTCTAGCTGGGTCTTGGCCAGAACAGCCGCGTCATACCTGGTTCTAGCTGGGTCTTGGCCAGAACAGCTGAGTCTTACCTGGTTTAGACCCATTTAGTCTTGGCCAGAATAGTCGAGTCTTACCTGGTTCCAACTGGGTCTTGGCCAGATTAGCCGAGTCATACCTGGTTCTAGCTGGGTCTTGGCCAGAACAGCCGAGTCTTACCTGGTTCCAACTGGGTCTTGGCCAGAATAGTCGAGTCATACCTGGTTCTATCTGGGTCTTGGCCAGAACAGCCGAGTCTTACCTGGTTCGAACTGGGTCTTGGCCAGAACAGCCGAGTCTTACCTGGTTCGAACTGGGTCTTGGCCTGAACAGCCGAGTCTTACCTGGTTCTAGATGGGTCTTGGCCAGAATAGCCGAGTCATACCTGGTTCTAGCTGGGTCTTGGCCAGAACAGCCGAGTCTTACCTGGTTCTAGCTGGGTCTTGGCCAGAACAGCCGAGTCTTAGCTAGTTCCAACTGGGTCTTGGCCAGAATAGCCGAGTCATACCTGGTTCTATCTGGGTCTTGGCCAGAACAGCCGAGTCTTACCTGGTTCCAACTGGGTCTTGGCCAGAACAGCCGAGTCTTACCTGGTTCTAGCTGGGTCTTGGCCAGAATAGCCGAGTCATACCTGGTTCTAGCTGGGTCTTGGCCAGAACAGCCGAGTCTTACCTGGTTCTAGCTGGGTCTTGGCCAGAACAGCCGAGTCATACCTGGTTCCAACCGGGTCTTGGCCAGAACAGCCGAGTCTTACTTGGTTCTAGCCGGGTCTTGGCCAGAACTGCCGAGTCTTACCTGGTTCTAACCGGGTCTTGGCCAGAACAGCCGAGTCTTACCTGGTTCCAACCGGGTCTTGGCCAGAATAGCCGAGTCATACCTGGTTCTAGCTGGGTCTTGGCCAAAACAGCCGAGTCTTACCTGGTTCTAGCTGGGTCTTGGCCAGAACAGCCGAGTCTTACCTGGTTCTAACCGGGTCTTGGCCAGAACAACCGATTCTTACCTGGTTCCAACTGGGTCTTGGCCAGATTAGCCGAGTCATACCCGGTTCTAGCTGGGTCTTGGCCAGAACAGTCGAGTCTTACCTGGTTCCAACTGGGTCTTGGCCAGAACAGCCGAGTCTTACCTGGTTATAGCTGGGTCTTGGCTAGAACAGCCGAATCTTACCTGGTTCTAACCGGGTCTTGGCCAGAACAGCCGAGTCTTACCTGGTTCTAACCGGGTCTTGGCCAGATTAGCCGAGTCATACCTGGTTCTAGCTGGGTCTTGGCCAGAACAGCCGAGTCTTACCTGGTTCCAACTGGGTCTTTGCCAGAATAGCCGAATCATACCTGGTTCTAACTGGCTCTTGGCCAGAACAGCCGAGTCTTACTTGGTTCCAACTGGCTCTTGGCCAGAACAGCCGAGTCATACTTGGTTCCAACTAGGTCTTGGCCAGAACAGCCGAGTCATACCTGGTTCTAGTTGGGTCTTGGCCAGAACAGCCGAGTCTTACCTGGTTCCAACTGGGTCTTGGCCAGAATAGCCGAGTCTTACCTGGTTCTAGCTGGGTCTTGGCCAGAACAGCCGAGTCTTACCTGGTTCTAGCTGGGTCTTGGCCAGAACAGCCGAGTCTTACCTGGTTCTAACCGGGTCTTGGCCAGAACAGCCGAGTCTTACCTGGTTCCACCTGGGTCTTTGCTAGAATAGCCGAGTCATACCTGGTTCTAGCTGGGTCTTGGCCAGAACAGCCGAGTCTTACCTGGTAGCTGGGTCTTGGCCAGAACAGCCGAGTCTTACCTGGTTCCAACTGGGTCTTTGCTAGAATAGCCGAGTCATACCTGGTTCTAGCTGGGTCTTGGCCAGAATAGCCGAGTCTTACTTGGTTCTAGCTGGGTCTTGGCCAGAACAGCCGAGTCTTACCTGGTTCTAACCGGGTCTTGGCCAGAACAGCCGAGTCTTACCTGGTTCTAGCTGGGTCTTGGCCAGAACAGCCGAGTCTTACCTGGTTCTAACCGGGTCTTGGCCAGAACAGCCGAGTCTTACCTGGTTACAACTGGTTCTTGGCCAGAATAGCCGAGTCATACCTGGTTCTTGCTGGGTCTTGGCCAGAACAGCCGAGTCTTACCTGGTTCCACCTGGGTCTTTGCCAGAATAGCCGAGTCATATCTTGTTCTAGCCGGGTCTTGGCCAGAATAGCCGAGTCTTACCTGGTTCTAGCTGGGTCTTGGCCAGAACAGCAGAGTCTTACCTGGTTCTAACCGGGTCTTGGCCAGAACAGCCGAGTCTTACCTGGTTCCAACTGGGTCTTGGCCAGAATAGCCGAGTCATACCTGGTTCTAGCTGGGTCTTGGCCAGAACAGCCGAGTCTTACCTGGTTCCAACTGGGTTTTTGCTAGAATAGCCGAGTCATACCTGGTTCTAGCTGGGTCTTGGACAGAACAGCCGAGTCTTACCTGGTTCTAGCCGGGTCTTGGCCAGAACAGCCGAGTCTTACCTGGTTCTAGCCGGGTCTTGGCCAGAACAGCCGAGTCTTACCTGGTTCTAGCCGGGTCTTGGTCAGAACAGCCGAGTCTTACCTGGTTCCAACCGGGTCTTGGCCAGAATAGCCGAGTCATACCTGGTTCTAGCTGGGTCTTGGCCAGAACAGCCGCGTCATACCTGGTTCTAGCTGGGTCTTGGCCAGAACAGCTGAGTCTTACCTGGTTTAGACCCATTTAGTCTTGGCCAGAATAGTCGAGTCTTACCTGGTTCCAACTGGGTCTTGGCCAGATTAGCCGAGTCATACCTGGTTCTAGCTGGGTCTTGGCCAGAACAGCCGAGTCTTACCTGGTTCCAACTGGGTTTTTGCTAGAATAGCCGAGTCATACCTGGTTCTAGCTGGGTCTTGGACAGAACAGCCGAGTCTTACCTGGTTCTAACCGGGTCTTGGCCAGAACAGCCGAGTCTTACCTGGTTCTAGCCGGGTCTTGGCCAGAACAGCCGAGTCTTACCTGGTTCTAGCCGGGTCTTGGCCAGAACAGCCGAGTCTTACCTGGTTCTAACCGGGTCTTGGCCAGAACAGCCGAGTCTTACCTGGTTCCAACCGGGTCTTGGCCAGAATAGCCGAGTCATACCTGGTTCTAGCTGGGTCTTGGCCAGAACAGCTGAGTCTTACCTGGTTTAGACCCATTTAGTCTTGGCCAGAATAGTCGAGTCTTACCTGGTTCCAACTGGGTCTTGGCCAGATTAGCCGAGTCATACCTGGTTCTAGCTGGGTCTCGGCCAGAACAGCCGAGTCTTACCTGGTTCTAGCTGGGTCTTGGCCAGAATAGCCGAGTCTTACCTGGTTCTAGCTGGGTCTTGGCCAGAACAGCCGAGTCTTACCTGGTTCTAACCGGGTCTTGGCCAGAACAGCCGAGCTTTGTATATGTAATAAATAGATTAAGATGATCTTACTTAGTAGTGAGTCTATGAGTGAGTAAGAAGTAGTGTGAAGAAGTTGTGAAGTAGTGAAGAAGTCGTGAAGTTGTGAAGCCATGAAGAAGTCGTGAAGCCGTGAAGAAATAGGTGTGTTGTGAAGAATAAGTAGTGAAGGTGTGTTAAGTAGTGTAGTTGTAGTGTTGTGAAGAAGGTGTGTTGTGGTGTGAGATTGGTTCTAGCTACTATTAGAACTCGACATTTAGCTTAGTGTCGTTAAATGGTGTAAGCAAAAGTTGTGTAAGGTTTTCTCCGCCAAAAGGGAGCTTGTTGAGTAGTGAAGAAAACTCTCAAGTAGGTGACTCAGGGAGTGGAGTAGGGCAAGGAAGGTGTCCTTGTAGCCGAACCACTATAAATCATCGTGTCCGGTTTGCATCCTCTTTCTCCTATCTTTTTACTTTCATTCTTGCATTTATCGCGTTATATCCATGCTTGCAAATATGTGTTGATTGTTGCTTATATTGTCATGATGATTGATTGTGGTGTAGTTACAAGTTAATATTGTGATAGGATATAACATTGTATGATATTGTCTAATGGACTTATATATTATTAACACTTCTCATATCAAGTTTAACTTAATCGATAATTTGATACAAAACATTTTAAGATTTCAAAAGGAAAACGTATTTACATAAAGATCGACCAAAGTTACATTCATAAAACTAAGTTTCCAAAACTAATTCATAAGCGTACATATATAACCGATCTTATTGATTATATGTTGTTTTCACACTAAACTCCAATTGAAGGTTTTTTAAACAAACAATTGAATAACTTTGAATCAACATTTTGAAACCAAGTTCGTATAAAACGAAAAAGAGGGGAAAACTATTCAACCCCCCTTCTAGTTTTCCACAATGCTTTCTGCAGCTTCCCTAGTTTTTGAGGCATGGAGCGTGTGAAAGAAAAGAAAAGATTAATACTGTTATTTTGATATAGGATTAAGTTTGTAGATACGTAACATACATTCTCAAAAGTACCGAAATACGTAACCTACTAAAAATATTACTTATATCGCTAACAAACTTTCAAAATTGGCACAAGGTACGTAATGTTGACCGGATTTTTACCTGGTTGACCGGTTTGGAGGTTAACATACAAAAAAACTTACATAATCAGTCCCTGTGGTTTGCGTCTGTTTTCACCGGTCATCCTTTAACGTTACTTTAGTTATAAAAGTTACAATAATGGTCCTTGTCGTTTGAGTTGACTTTCACCTTTAGTCCCTTGACATTATTTTCACTTTTTCGTCCGTTTATACACGTTTTGTTCCCTTTTTACACGTTTTCTTTGGTTTTTCACTATTATAAAAAAAATCGAATAAAATTTTACAGAAAATATTTTATAAAAAAAATATCGAAAAAAAATTTCTAAAAAATTTTCGAAAAAAAATATTTTTTAAAAAATATTTTTTTTCGAAAATATTTTAGTTATTCAAATATTTTTTTAAAAAAAATTCGAAAAAAATATTTTTTTTATTCAAATATTTTTCTAAAAAATTTTTATTTTTTTTCTAAAAAAATTTTAGAAAAAAAAAATTACTTTCGAAAAAAATATTTTTTCTAAAAAATATTTTTTTTAAATATTTTTTTTCGAAAATATTTTATTTCAAAAATATATTAGAAAAATAATTTTCTAAAAAATTTTCGAAAAAAAAAATTTTTTTTTGAAAATATTTTAGAAAAAATATTTTTTTTCGAAAATATTTTATTCAAATATATATTTTTTTTTAATTGGAAAAAAAATTTATTCAAATATTTTTCTAAAAAATTTTTATTTTTTTTTCTAAAAAAATTATCGAAAAAAAATATTTTTCTAAAAAATTATTGAAAAAAAATATTTTTTCAAAAAAATATTTTTTTTCGAAAATATTTTAGAAAAAATATTTTTTTTTTCGAAAATATTTTAGAAAAACATTTTTCTAAAAAAATTCGAAAAGTTTTTTTTTTTACCGAAAGTATTTAAGAAAAAATATTTTTTTTTTCGATAATATTTTATTCAAATATTTTTTTTATTCGAATAAATATATTTTTTATTCAAATATTTTTCTAAATTTTTTTTATTTTTTTCTAAAAATATTTTAGAAAAAAAATAATTTTCTAAAAAATTTTTGAAAAAAAAAATTTCTAAAAAATATTTTTTAGAAAAAATAATTTTTTTCGAAAATATATTTGAAAAAATATTTTTTTTCGATTTTTTTTTATAAAATATTTTTTATAAAATTTTATTCGATTTTTTTTTTATAAAAGTGGAAAAACGAAAGAAAACGTGTAAAAACGGACGAAAAAATGAAAATAAAGTCAAGGGACTAAAGGTGAAAGTCAACCAAACGACAAGGACCATTATGTAATAGAAATATTGGTTTATGATATCAAATGCATTGTTGCTGTATTATTAGCGTATTTATATATGTGACAAGCTTGCCTACCAATATGGTGAGTGTGTGATGAAAGGTTAGTTGGTTTGCTTTAACCCCCCCTGTAATTATATGGGGTTTGTATGGTCGGTTAGCATGTCAAAATGTGGTTCTTAGTATTGGTCTAAGAGTTCTGTTGTCTCGTTTCCTTGAATGCAATAAATTGTTATTGTATCGTTTTTGATTACATAAATTGCTACTCAAGTCATATTATGAGTTTGACATACTCAACACATTTGAACCCTCTTGTTTTAGTAGATGGGTCAATACAGTTAAAGTCGGATCTTTTCAATGATTCCAGATTGCATGCTTCATTCGACTATTTAATTTGGGTCTTACTTCATATACCACGAGCTCATTTGGGCTTAGTCGCCTGGCTTCCATTATGCAAAATAGGAGCCCTTGGTAACTACACTTATATGTTAGGCTGCTTCAAGTTCTGCTTGGTGTTTTATCATTAATATTAGGATTGGCATTCATGAGACCTTAGAGTACTTATTTGTGTTTATAAATTTTCTAGATTCATATAACTGTTGGGTATTTTATTAGCCCATGAGATTAATAGCCCAACACTTTTAGGCCTATCTTGGGGTTCATTTTAGTCCCCAATATTACTTCATATGTTCAGCAGTTAGAAGTGTGTGAAACAAGAGAGAAGTGAGATAAAAGAAAGAAAAGAAAGAAGATTTTCGGAGTAAAATATCACCCAAAACCCAACAGCAGTGTTTGTACAATCACCGGAGTTTGAACCGTCGGATCGTCACGATTTTCGGACAGTAGCTTCCTTACATATAAAGGAAGGTTTTGACCGTTGGGATTCCGATTTTGAGGCCTGGAAGTCCTATTTCTTGCCCGGGCAGATTGCATCAGTTTTGGTGATATTCTTCCTTTCTTGTTCTTTGTTTGTTGCCATATATCTTGATGTTGATTCCAAGATTATGATGTTTGTTGTATACCTCTAGTGTTATCTAGAGAAGAACTTGTGTACCTCTCCTTGTTGATAGTGGATTTAAGCGGCACTAGGTGTCCCGTGGTTTTTACCCGTTTTGGGGTTTTCCACGCTAAAAGCTTTGGTGTTCGTGTTGTGTGTTTGTTTACTTTACTACTTGCTGATTGGGCTGATTTTATATTGTTAGGGGTTGTTTATAGTTGTGGTTAGTGTGCCTTATTTGTTTACTTCCTCATAGGTTCATACGGGTTTGGGTAGGTGTTGTCAAACGAAGGTTTAGCTTCCGCATTTGTGTTTATACCGTTGTGACCCATTGCACCTTTACCCGTCAAATTGGTATCAGAGCTTGGTTCTTGGTTTGGGGACTTAACCTGTTTCAATGATGGAAGTTAATACAAGTAGGATGGTTAGTTTGAATGGTTCTAATTATCATGTTTGGAAAGGAAAGATGGAAGATCTCCTTTGTGTTAAAGATTACTACTTGCCTGTTTTTAGTGCTGAGAAACCTGAGAACAAAACAGATGCAGAATGGACTATTTTGCATAGACAGGTTTGCGGGTATATTAGGCAGTGGGTTGATGATAATGTTTTGAACCATATTTATGAGGAGACACATGCTCGTACTCTTTGGAACAAACTTGAACAGTTATATGCACGAAAAACTGGAAATAACAAGTTGTTCTTAATCAAGCAAATGATGGGATTAAAGTATACTGATGGGTCTCCTATTACTGATCACTTAAATGCTTTTCAGGGTATTATAAATCAGCTTGCAGGCATGGGTATCAAGTTTGAAGATGAGATTCAAGGCTTGTGGCTTCTTGGTACTTTACCGGATACTTGGGAGACTTTTAGGACATCTTTGTCCAACTCTGCACCAGATGGTGTTATCACCATGGAATTGGCTAAAGGCAGTATTCTGAATGAAGAAATGAGAAGAAAGTCACAAGGTTCTTCTTCACAGTCAGACGTCTTGGTCACTGAAAGCCGGGGGAGAAGTCAAAGTAGAGGTCCGAGTAACAGAGGTGATCATCGCAGTAGTTCCAGCTAAGGAAAATTTGCTGATGTTGAATGCTATCATTGTCATAAAAGGGGGCACACGATGAAGTTTTGCCCGCAGTTGAAAAAGGAGAACAAGAAGAAAAACTACAACAACCAGAAGAACAAACACAAGAAAGATGATGATGGTGATGACAGTACTGAAGTAAATACCACCACAGATGAGTTCTTTGTTTAATCTGATTATGATATGGTTAACCTTGCTCATGATGATTCGAGTTGGATTCTTGACAGTGGTGCTACATGTCATGTTGCAACACGAAAAGAATATTTTCATCTTACACACCAGGTGATTTCGGTGTTGTTAGGATGGGTAATACTGGGCTATCTAGGATTGATGGTATTGGAGATATTTGTTTGAAGTTTGACACAGGGATGGAAGTGGTTTTACATAATGTGAAACATGTCCCAGATATGAGACTCAATATTATCTCAACAGGTCTTCTTGATGAAGATGGTTACCACAACAGTTCTGGTAATGGCTTGTGGAAAGTGACACTCGGATCCTTGATTGTTGCAAGAGAGAAAAGGGAATCCAAGTTATATATGACACATCCGAAGATCTCCAAGAGCATTGTCAATGCTATAGACAATGATGATATGACCGAGTTATGGCACAAGAGACTTGGTCACATGAGTGAAAAGGGGATGTCTATTCTTTCTAAGAAGAATGTGTTAACCGGTGTGTGGAAAACTAGAAGGGGGGTTGAATAGTTTACCGCTTTTTCGATTCTTGTTTATCTTAAATATCCTTTTAGAAACTTGACATTTGCTTAAAGATATAAACACAACTTTATATGTTGGATTATTTGAAAAGCTTTTCATGTGAATAACAATTCTAACTTCACTTGTTTCATGCTTTGAAAAGCTTTACTTGTGATGATCCTAACTTTGCTTGTTTTAGTTCTTTGAAAAGCTTTACATTTGTTTCAAGATATAAATACAACTTTACTTGTTTTAATTCTTTTGGAAAGCTTTATATGTGGTTAGCAACTATAACTAAAAGACAACATGTAATAAGCAAAGATAAAGAAAGAAACGATCAAACCACAACACGATTGTTTATCGTGGTTCGGCTACAAGGACTCTTTTTCCTTGCCCTACATCCACGCCCCGAGTTTCCAACTCGAGAGTTATAAGCACTAATCAACAAGCTCCTTTCACCGGCGGAGAAAACCTTTACAACGTCGCTTACACTTTTACCAACACTAAGCTAGATGTCGAGTTCTTTTACAAGGGTACAACTACTCCCATTCGTCGCTTACACTTTTACCGACACTAAGCTAGATGTCGAGTTCTTTTACATGGGTTCAACCACTCCCGTACATCGCTTACACTTTTACCGACACAAAGCTAGATGTCGAGTTCTTTTCCAAGGGTACAACCACTCCCGACACACTACGTATTTTGAGGCCTAAAATACTAACCAATAACTTCTACATACATGACACACATGAAGTATAAACTACTAAAGCTTATACATGACAAAGCTACCAAGACTTGCAACTTTAGAGTTGAAGCTTGTAACTTCTTAAATGATCTTGTGAATCCCCTTGCTACATAAGAGAATCACAAATCAAAAGGTTACTGAGTTAGTTGAGAGAATATGTGAATATATGTCTAAAAGGGTTAGTCAAAAATCAAGTTATGGCTTGGTATTTATAGTACAACATTCTGCATGCTCGGCGGATCAGGCGGAACCCTCAGATGGGTTCCGCCCGTGTACCCCCAGGGTACCGCCGGGTCTGCAGTAGGTTTTTGCAATAACTTCCCAAACCAAACAATGTCTTGTCTCATAACTTCTAGCAACCAAACAATGTCACATCACATTACACTAGTCAAACACCAAACTTGCAAGTCACTACAAAGTTAGTCAAACACATAAATGCATATTGACAAAACTTGCCATAAGTGTGATGTGACAATTCTATTTAAAAAAATAAATATGATATGACAAGACACTTTCTAATTTAAGAAATAAAACCAATGTTTAGTTTAAAAGAAAATGTAAACATTAGTTAAACAAGACTTAAACACTCAAAGTGATAATTTACTTTTAGCTAAAGTTCATACTTTGTTATTAACAAAACTTAGCAAAGATCGTAAAATATAAATAACGTTTTTAGGCGATATTTGTATTAACAATCTTCCCCTTTTTGTTGATGACAAAACATAAACTTTATTTAAAAGTAAGTCATAAGATTTAGTGTTAAGTCTTATAAAGTTAGTAATGAAACTTGTTTTTGCAAAGAGTTAGCTACGCGGAAGTTTAAAATAATAGAGCAAGTTTCATATAAATTCTCCCCCTTTTTGTCGAAACAAAAAGAAGAGTAGTGAAGCGGAATAATGGCCATGCTCCCCCTTGGTTGATACTCCCCCTAAATGGAGTGCCAAGAGAGGAGACATGGATTTTGAACCTACAAAAGAAAAGTTAGTTTCCGCACAAGATAAGTCATGAAAGCATTTCATGTTTAAAAACACAACTAAGAGTTATGAAGCGGAATAAAGCAAAACTCATGCTCCCCCTTGAATGTTACTCCCCTAAATGGAGTTTCAAGGAAGGAAAACATGGATAATGAACCTACAAAAAGAGAGGTTAGTTTCTAAAACACAAGATTTATGTATGGTACCATATAAAGGTGTAGTTCACATATCATACTTAAAATGGTCAACAAACAAAGAAAACCTTGTAGTGTAATGAACTTTATTTCATGGAAAATTTAGACTTCTTAAAAAGTCAAAAACAAGAAATTTTGGTTACACTATCCTACCTCTAGAAATAAAGAAAAAGCTACAAATAAGCTACGACCATAAGAAGCTATAAGGAAATCATCATTTTCCTTTGTGAGAAACATTTTCCAAAAACAAGGCTAAGGTTGTTTAAGGAAGAAAATGTGGGTTGTGGTTGTAGCGGGCTTTAGTTTGAAGGTTGAGAGGGTGACACGGGCTTTAGTTTGTTGGTTTAAATGGGAAACAGTTTCTAAAAGAAACGGTTTTGTTTCATTTTGGAGACTCTAAACTTGAGACGTTCCACAATGTGGTTTAGGATAAACCTCATTTTATTGGATAGGGTGAAACAACAATGGTTTTGGGTGATGATACTCTTGTTGTGGTGGTTGGTTGTGGTCGAAAGACTCATTTTGGTTAAGCAATGACCTTGGTTATTCATTTGTGAAAGGTGGTGGTTGTTTTTGGTCTTGGTGGAAGATCATTGAGATGCTTTTATTTTCTTATACGAAGAAAATAGAGATTTAAAGTGTTGGGAAGGTTCTTGAGGTGGTGGTAGTTATTGTTGTTGTGGTGGTTGTTGTTTGAGCAAAATGGTGTAGGCTTGGTTATTTGTAAATGGTTACCATGAAGGTTTTTGTGAATGGAGTGAAACACAAATGATTGTAGGTGTGTATGACCTTGATCATTTGGAAAAATTGAGGATTTAGCATAAAGGTAGGCCAAACTCTCAAGCAATGACGGTGGATGAGGTGCATCATCCAATGACTCGTTTGGTTGAAATATTGGTTGTTGATGGGTTTCCATTTGGGCAATGGTGTTAAAAGGTGACAATGATGGAGGGCTTGATGGTTTAGGTGATAGGTTTTCAAAAGTTTCCAATAGTGGATGTGGTGATGTTGGTGGTGTATGGAAAAGTTTCATTGGTGTAAGTGTTGGTGATTGAGGTGAAGAAGTTTTTGATTTAAAAGCTTGTTGGAAAGGTGAAGTTCTTTCACTTAAAGGTCTAGTGGGTGATGGACCAATGGCTAGGTTTGAGTTGCAAAGTGGTGGAGAAGGTGGTGGAGTAGCAAGATTAAGTAAATCTTGAATGGTGATCACATTTGTGTTACAAGGTGTTGAAGGTGTAGTTGAGGTAGTTAGATTAAGAAAATCTTGGATAAGTGAAGAAATGTCAAGTGATGAGCTTGATTTGATGGTTTTGTTGAAGCAACAAGGTTTAACACTAATCTTAGTGGTTTTACCTTGATGATTCGAATGAGGTGTCTGATTAAGTCATCTCAAATCTTTGGTTTGAAAGAGTTTTGAGATTTAGAGAATTAATGGTGTTGGTGTGAGTTTTGGGGTATTCGAAAGTGATCGAACTTAAAAAGAATTGTGGGAAGGAGTGTTTGGATTTGATGTTCTACCATTCAAAGATTGAGGAATCAAATGATTTTCATGAACATGTCACATCATTTGATGTCAATCCAATGGAATAGGGTGGAGTGAAAGACCAACATATGAACTCAATGCTTTGTGATCATGGGATGTGATTTGGTTGAAAATGTTCCAATGGTTTGAAGGATCCTTTAAAAGGGTTCCTTGGGTTAGTTATGTTTTGAATTTGAATTTTGGCGGGAAGTGTCTTCCAAACTGTTTTAGTGAGTGAGGTTTGTTCTAATATGGTTATTGATGTTAATGAAAGATGTTTCTCACTTAGGATAATGGTTTGACACTTTACAAGTTATGAACTTAAGAAAAATGACAAAAATTTTATGCAGGTGACTGGCGGAACCCTCACAATACACAGGCGGAACCCTGTTTTGGGATCCGCCTGGTCCGTTGGGCCAATTCTGGAAAACCCAGAAAATACACTGGCGGAACCCAATTTTGGGTGCCGCCAGATCCGCCAGTGCTGCTAAAAGTGGCAGTCCACTATTTTGACCCGCGAAACGATTTTCAAATTTTTCGAAAACTCTTGGAAATGAAAATTTATTATATGACTGATTAGGAAATGCAAAAATTAGGCACATAGACATTCATCTCTTAGGACTTTGACCGGGGGCTAACGATTTTCACTAAACTTAGTGAAATTTATCATAAGCATGAAAATTTGACAACATGCCAAATGTTGTCTTCCTGCATCATTGTTAGTTCCTACAAGTTCCAAATAGTACCAAATATCCTACTAACTCACAAATACATAACATGTAATGTTTAAATGACCAAATCGTGCAACTAGCACCTAGTGCCAAACACTCCTACACACCCGCTCTCATAGACGGTCAATCTTCTTCTTGAGCATTTCAAGAAATCTCTCGATGTTTTTGAACATCCCCTTTGTTTGCTTGAACTCCGCCGACTCATTTGGAATATCCGAAAGTTGGAAAATGTATTCTAGATGTGGGAGCCTAGAGTTGGGCAAAGCCTAGAATTGGAAAATGTTTACCTTGGGCTTTGTAGGTTCTCCTATCACTTAGTGGGACAACAGCGTGTGGAATAAGAGAGTAGTCTAGGTGAAGACCTCTAGGAGTTGATGGAATGGGAGTGACGAATCAAAAGAGATGGGTCAAGAGCATTCCATATGTCATAGACATTGTGCCTTGCACGGGAATGTCGGTCATTCTCTTGGTCATGTAGTAGACAAGGTTGAAGGGTTGCCTAACAGAAAAGGAGTAGAGCATGTAGCAAAGGCAAATATTGATGTGATCCCGGTTTCCTATGGTGCTAATTACATTGGTTCTAAGGAGTTCTTCCCATTTCTTGAATTGGGGCTTGAGTTCATTGAATTCCATTCCATGTGGGTCCTTGATGACCTCATTTCCGGTTCTAGTTCTCCTAGTGTTGGTGGTCCTAATGAAGAGGTGGTTACGAAGTTCATCTTTAGACACAAGAGGGGTATCATAGGGATGGATGCGGTCAAAGAGTGTGTCACAAGTTGAGAGGGAGTGCAAGTAGGAGTAGATGCAAGTACCATGGTTTGAGACACCTAGGATTTGAGCAGACACCTCAAGAGTGAGGGAGTATTAATGACTACTAGCCCTAAAGTTAATAGACATGCGACCGTACTCATCCTTGGAGAGGGTGATGAATGCATAGAATTCTAAAATAAACCTAGAACAAATAGGCTCGTCGATTTCTAAGAGACACTCAAAGTTGATTGTGGCAAATTCCGTGTAGAGGTTTATACCTTCTAAGAAGGATGGATCAATGGTTCTACCCTTAGGGACATATCGTTTTTCTAAGGCTTTGAAGACAACGATTTGAGTTTGAGTGAGACCTTTGGTTTTGTGGAGTTTGGGTAGGTACTTGATGGTGTTCTTGTGGTCGTAGTGAGTTAGAGGAGGCATGATGATTCCTAGAAAATCAAAATTTCACATTTAAGTAAATGACTATTGTAATGTGTATGTTCTAGTGTGTGCCTATATGAAAACAATGTGGAGGTGCGGTTGACTTGACTCATTTTGATGCTTAAAAATGTTTTGTAATGCAAGTGATGTTTCAATGACGTTTTTCATTTGTTTTAACAATGTGGTGAACGGTGGTAAAGTATGGGTGACGACCGAGAATGGATATGTGAAATGAGGTGGTGATTGTTTGACAACACTTAAAGCTTGGATATCTTCTTTGTGTTCTTCACTTACTAGAAAGTGGAAGAGACGCATTTTATAATGAAATTCACTTGACTTTTGACGACATAGACAAATATGTTAATGAGAGTATGGATATGACAATTGCCCTTTGTTTCAAAGAGCGACACAAAGGTGAACATAGGTTTATGTATCATGAAAGGTGGTTTAATCTTAATAGGTTAGGTTATAGTTGGGATGACACACTTGTTTGGTTACATTGTGGAATCTTCTTGTGAAGATGACTAGGTGGAGTTATTGGTGAAGATGATATTGACTCTTGGTTTCTTTAAGGGCATGGAAATGGTGGATGACTCGATATTGATAGGACAAAGGATAACTTGATATTGAAATGGTGGATGACTCGATATTGATAGGACAAAGGATAACTCGGTTTCTCATTTCACATTGGTTGTTTGAGGTTTGAGTGATGAAAGGTTATGAGGAAGATGCTTGAGGTTTTATTCATTTTTTGAATCTTATGGGTTGATGGTAAGTTGGAGTTGTGAGTAAAGAGGTGTTTGGTTTTGAACTTAAATAAAACATTATGTGGCTTTGGCGGACCAGGCGGAACCAAAAAGTGGGTTCCGCCCGTATGTTCTGAGGGTGCCGTGGGATCTGTAGGGAAAACTCAAAAGGAATTGTCTTGATTTTTGTGGTTTTATCCTAATGTTCAAAACTAAGGTTTTAGGTCTTATGAGTCCTTGACTAAGCCTAGGGATGATGAATGCTTCTCATTCAAGCGGTTTTGTGAAGACGTTGATAGAATGGTTAACGTATAAGACTTTCTTAGTTAAGATGTTCCTCAATGAACATTTTTACCAAGACGATGATGATGGATCACAATATTTCAATTAAGAACATAATGGATTGAATTGTCGCTGAAGTCGATGCTTCCTTTGTTGAAGGTATAACAATGTTGATAAGATGAATTCCGTTGTTGATGCGAGTTTGCTTGTTCAAGCGGAGCTTGTTGATGTGCTTCTCCATCCGATACTAATTTGATAATCTTACGCGTTTTGGAGAATCATTGGGTAAGTAAGTATAAAAGTGCAAGTACCACTTGTGCTTTTCTTATCAACTTATTACCGACATAATTCCATTTGGCATACACTATGGTTTCTATTCCCGTTCTTTTGGGAGACCATAATCCTAGTTGTGTAGTACCTTATGATGTATCCAAATAGGCTCAACTAAAGAGTTGTTTTAGGATCTTTTAACACGAGCACATAGACAAGATCTAAACATAATGTTGAATCTAAATGTTACGAGAACAAGTAGTCTTCCAAACATTTCTCTATGATTAGTTTTACCTATGGATTTACTAATCTCATTCTTGATAGGTCATCAATAACTTAACCATTGAGAACAAGAGAGCAACTAGGAATGTCTTTAAGTTAAAATCCCTTGCTTTTGTGGCTTGCTTTTATTATCAAAAGGACTTTCCAATATTGACACTATACTTACTTGATTACTTTGAAATATCAACTTCGTTTCACTATTTGTTTTATTCTAAATTCCAAAAATTGTTTTTGTTGAATTTGTTTAGACACAACTAATGACCTATAAATCAAGTTTTATAACTTATGTCAATTTTACTTGATTTTATGTTTAACTCAAGGTGAAAAGATGTTGTTTTGTACTTTTACTCCATGCTTGTCTTGCCATCATTGGACTTTCGACTAAGTTATCATCTACCAAAGATGATATCATAGAAGGAGGAGATCACTCGTTAAATGTCATATTCAACGACTCCTCGACTCTTTAGGTTTTCTTACTTAAGACACTATGAACTCTATTTATTTTTAAAAAGTCCAAGAGGTACAACATCATTAGACTATGTGTCACATTTGATGTGTAAATCCTAGATGTTGAAAACTTATTTTCTTTCACACATCATAATATATGCTAATGTGATTTATTTTACCTTGTGTGTTTTATGTGAGATTATCATAAAAGAGTGATTGAAGAAAGACACAATTAAAGACTCAAAGTATGGTGTTTGAGAAAATTGTTTAACAAAGGTTTGTTTTGCAAGCATCACCAAAGTGTTAGACATTTTAACACTTAGGAAATTCTTAGTTAGCTCACTTGTAAGCAAGAGTTGAGTGAGACATACTCAAGAGTTTTTCGTGTTTATCTCTTGATGGTTAAATAACCAAAACACCTTATATCTCCTACTAGTACTAAAGACTAAATTCCTCGTTGCATAGAATCTAATCTTAGTTATTTACAAGTAGCAGGTAGACACTCTAGAGTATTACAAATAACACATATTTGAGCACATAATGCTAGAGACAAGATATAACCAAAGTCAAGTTTAAGTAATGCGTACCTTTTAAATTGCATAAAGATGCTATCAATCGGATAAGCATTAAGCGTAAAAACTTGGTTTGACGACATGCTTTGAAACTCAATAACTTGCTTGATGTTTTATCTAGTATAGAATCACAAACCGGATGATTGACTTCATCTTCATCCGAGCTATTCCATGAATCGCAAGCAAGACTACTACGAGCTTGACACGAGTAATCACCTTAACTAACACCTTGCTTGTTGTATCAATAAGTTGACAATAAACTACCGGATCATTGTCTTCGTCAACATCCATTACATTCCAAGATACGCAGGCAGGTTCATCAAAACACACGTACTCATCTTCACTTGTACCTTCATTTATAACATTTAAACTAGTAGCACATGTATTAACTTCTACTAAAAGTCTATCAATTAGTTTTTCTAAAACTTCTAATTCATATGTAAGATCAAATTGATCATCTTTGACTTGACATATTTCTTGATGAAAGTTTACCATATTTTTCCAAACATCATTAGCCTTTTGACAAAAATTCATTCTTTCATATTTGGTACTAAAGCTTTGTAAAGCATTGTTTTAGCTTTAGTATTTTTATCAAGTTTAAGATAGTTATCTTGGTTTTCAAAAACTTGTTTTCTTTGGTTTGAAATTACCAAAAGAAATAATATGCCAAAGATGTTGATCAATTGATTTCACATAGTTTTCAAAATTACTTTTCCATTCAAGTAAGTTTTCTTTTTCAAATAGCGGTTGGTTTTGAATAGGTTGCCCTTCTTTGAGATTTTCAAAATCCATGGATCGATCCAAGTTTTAAAATACATTCTATTTTAAAGATCTTGAGTAACGTAGCTCTTGATGCCAATTGTGGAAAACTAGAAGGGGGGTTGAATAGTTTACCGCTTTTTCGATTCTTGTTTACCTTAAATATCCTTTTAGAAACTTGACATTTGCTTAAAGATATAAACACAACTTTATATGTTTGATTATTTGAAAAGCTTTTCATGTGAATAACAATTCTAACTTCACTTGTTTCATGCTTTGAAAAGCTTTACTTGTGATGATCCTAACTTTGCTTGTTTTAGTTCTTTGAAAAGCTTTACATTTGTTTCAAGATATAAATACAACTTTACTTGTTTTAATTCTTTTGGAAAGCTTTATATGTGGTTAGCAACTATAACTAAAAGACAACATGTAATAAGCAAAGATAAAGAAAGAAACGATCAAACCACAACACGATTGTTTATCGTGGTTCGGCTACAAGGACTCTTTTTCCTTGCCCTGCATCCACGCCCCGAGTTTCCAACTTGAGAGTTATAAGCACTAATCAACAAGCTCCTTTCACCGGCGGAGAAAACCTTTACAACGTCGCTTACACTTTTACCGACACTAAGCAAGATGTCGAGTTCTTTTACAAGGGTACAACTACTCCCATTCGTCGCTTACACTTTTACCGACACTAAGCTAGATGTCGAGTTCTTTTACATGGGTTCAACCACTCCCGTACGTCGCTTACACTTTTACTGACACAAAGCTAGATGTCGAGTTCTTTTCCAAGGGTACAACCACTCCCGACACACTACGTATTTTGAGGCCTAAAATACTAACCAATAACTTCTACATACATGACACACATGAAGTATAAACTACTAAAGCTTATACATGACCAAGCTACCAAGACTTGCAACTTTAGAGTTGAAGCTTGTAACTTCTTGAATGATCTTGTGAATCCCCTTGCTACATAAGAGAATCACAAATCAAAAGGTTACTGAGTTAGTTGAGAGAATATGTGAATATATGTCTAAAAGGGTTAGTCAAAAATCAAGTTATGGCTTGGTATTTACAGTACAACATTCTGCATGCTCGGCGGATCAGGCGGAACCCTCAGATGGGTTCCACCCGTGTACCCCCAGGGTACCGCCGGGTCTGCAGTAGGTTTTTGCAATAACTTCCCAAACCAAACAATGTCTTGTCTCATAACTTCTAGCAACCAAACAATGTCACATCACATTACACTAGTCAAACACCAAACTTGCAAGTCACTACAAAGTTAGTCAAACACATAAATGCTGTAACACCCCCAATTCATGGTTGCAGCGGAATTCGAACTGGGTGTTACTCGACGGCACAATAGTCACAATAATAGAAAACGAACTCCAATTGATTCGTTTTAAAAGATTTATCATTCAAATTATATAAATATCAGAGGTTACAAAATGAGGTCCCAATTGGTTCCATGTTTACAAATCACATTAAGTGAGTTTTTGAATGATAATAAAATTTATAGCCCTCTTGAACATCCGTGCCCTTCCGTGCCATCCTTGATCGTCATGAACCTGAAATACATGATTGAGAGGTCAACACAAAGGTTGAGTGATATTCATAGAGTTTGTTAAATGTTTGAACACAATATGTTGGTAGTGTGAGCTATAGACTCACACCAATGTTTGGAAAACAAAACAGGTAGGCTACGTTATTATACGCCCATAAAATGTATTATACACTAAGCTTATGACACCAAAACGTTAACGTGTACCAATATCGATCGGCAGATTTATCCCGGTAGGTACTTTGCTAACATACCTAAATCTCAAATATTAATGCATTTGTATGAACTTAGTCATAACAAATGGGATTCGTCAATCCCAATAGGCCTATTCACAATATTCGCGCTCACTTGCAAGTAACCCTCGCAAGTGATTAAATGGTTCATAATAAGGGATCTTGGTTTGGCAAGGATGTTACTTAGTGATAATAAAACATAGTCGAATAGCATACAGTAGAAAGCATTGTGTTCGATTTAGAAATAGCATGTATTCCCCCCAAGGGTTTGTAAAACAATTAAGTAATGGAAAGTGGGGCTATGAACTCACCTTGAGTTGGATGATGTATAATGAGAATGATGGATATGCCGTAAGAACTTCTACGAGCAACCTAGAATAATTGTTGTAACTTAGGTTTGGAATAATGTCTAAGGAAACATAAACACGCCAATATATATCTTGCACTTAGTCCATGATGTGGTATGATGTATAGTGTAAGTCTTTGAAAGAAATGATTCATGAAACATGTATGTTTATATATCGTTTACTACCGTTCGGGCCGACATAATTCAGAAGTCATGTTAGTAAGCGTTCGAGGAGCCAGGACACTTTAATTCGTAAATCCACAACTCATCTCGACGGCTTACATAATGAACTCCTCACATGAGGCTCCCTACTATTGTAGAAGTTGATAAAATATATAGATATAAGTTTTGATCCGAAAAGTTACATGTCCGATATTTGAATAAACTTAGGAAAGTTTATTTTTACATGAAGATTGTTATTAGGGTAAGTTTCATATAACTTGTATGACCATTTTTCTTTGTAATATCTCATGGTTCCTTTTAGATGAAGTAGATCCAAATTGTATGTTCAAGTTATCGCTAACTTCTCTAGTTCATGTATTTGTCTTGGTAAGTTTAAATGGTCGTTAGCTCATGTTTTCGCCTTGGTATGTATATATGGTCTTAACTCATGTTTTCGCCTAAATAAGCTTGTATGGTCGTTTCGTCATGGCCTAGCCATGACCTTTGGTCCTTGTTCCAAGGTCATGAGACACAACCTTGGCTCTAGCCATGGTGGTGGTCTTGATTATAGGTCATAAGACCTCTTGTTCCTTTTAAAGTATAACCATAGTATAGTGACTTTGGCCTAAAAATGGGCTGTTTAGAATTTTGAAGAATTTATCACTAAGAAAGCGTTTTCAGGGCTCGAGCTTCTTTGCTCCTTAATGAAAACGGCGTTCCGAACAAATTTCGTGTTTTAACTTTTTGATGAATCGGACCAGAAGAGTGACTTTCAAAAAGTCAGAATGCGATTCGGTAAGGTTTAGGCAGTTTTGCCGGAAATCTTTGGTAACTTCAAATGGGCGTAGCTTTTGACTCGTATACTCGTTTTAGGTGGTTCAAATTGCTATGGTTTCCTTGTTAAGTCCTATACTGTAATATGTAATGATCCAAGATCATAATTTTACCATTTTGATCAGGTTATACCAACAAAGTCACTAGTTTACTTGTTTTATGAACTTGTCTTATCAATCATGTACAATAACTTGTTTTACTCACTTTTATACATCATGGACATGAATACAAGACATAATATAGCACAAATAATATGTAAATAACATGAATATGATTATTTAACAAGAAGCAAGTTAGGGTTTGCTTACAACTTGTGAAGAAACTAACTAGAACCAAGATCAAGACCAAGAACCACTACTTAATCTTCCAAAACCTTTCCAACCATAGCCATGCTTCCATATCAAAAACCCTATCTTATAATCCCTTGATAAACACTAATCTAACATAAAAACAACCTTTAGTAAAAATCTTCACTAAGAACACTTGGAAATTTGATGAGTTTTTGTGGTGAATTTTAGTGTTTTATGGTTGAAAGGTGTTAAGGATCAACTAGGAACTATGCCTTGAACTTGTGATGGATTGAATAAGCAAGATCAATGATCAAATGGGGTGTTTTAGGGTGTGTTTGGTCGTTGCTATAGAGAGAAAAAGGAAGAGATGAGTTCTTATGAGTTGCCAAGTCTTAGATGAAGTCTTATAGGATATTTAGGAAGCTTATTGAAGAAGTTTAGACACATGCATGCTTCCTAGAGCTTAAGGCTTGAAATCAAGCCACATGGGTGATGAATCCCCCCCCCCCTATAGTCGGCCAAGGCTGGTCTAGGGTGACTAGATGAGTAGTCATGGTCTTATCTAAGTTACGGAGTGAGTTTTGGTCCCGTTAATCGCTAACGGTAAGTCGTTAAGTCATGAAACTTAAAACCGGGTATCGTAAAAATACGAAACTTGGAAGAATGGTTAAACTTGTCAAAATACTCCATAATAAAATATAAAATGAGTGGTAGGTTCCATTGGGGTGGTAAGACCCTGCTAAAACTGGAAACACGGGTCTAAAACGCGTAATACGTAAAACGTACGAATATTGCGTAAAATTGAGAAAAGTAAAATATTACTTTTCTAATAGGTTATAAATGATTTAAAATGACTTATAATGTCTAGACTGGGCTCAGTCTAGTGTCGGTTGGTATTAAATGTCTTTTAGACATCAAACCGTAAGCCTAAAAATCACGAAATGACTTATAAAATCAAGGAATGATTTTTGGTCAATGGAGGAGGGAAAAATATGTTGACTTTTTCTAATAAGTTGAAAACTCAAATAGTCTTAGAAATGCGGTGCAGGTATAGGCTAAGGTTACGGCTGAGTAAAAACGCTTAAAACTGAAAATTCCAGTTTTTCACGGCCGAGGTTTATTTTGGTCATGTTTTTCTCAGTCATGATTTATTCTCAAATAAATCATGAGTGTGTCAAACATTTTTCTGATACGGGGAAAATTAACGCGACCGAATTTCGTTGTGCGTAGAATTTCTGAATGACGTTTTACCCTAAAACGTGTAATTCCGTGTAATTCCTTAATAACTTTCATGAAAATGAGCTTATGAGTGTCAAACTTTTAATTTTCCATGGAAATGATTTATCACTTTAGCCCAAGAAATAAAAATCAAATTTCGGGAAAATTTTCGGGAAAAATGAATAGTAAAAGTGAATAGTGAAATTTTCCGGGAAAAGTAATTATTCTGAAAATGCGAATTGTTACAAATGCATATTGACAAAACTTGCCATAAGTGTGATGTGACAATTCTATTTAAAGAAATAAATATGATATGACAAGACACTTTCTAATTTAAGAAATAAAACCAATGTTTAGTTTAAAAGAAAATGTAAACATTAGTTAAACAAGACTTAAACACTCAAAGTGATAATTTACTTTTAGCTAAAGTTCATACTTTGTTATTAACAAAACTTAGCAAAGATCGTAAAATATAAATAACGTTTTTAGGCGATATTTGTATTAACACGGTGTACATGATATCAACTTGAAGAAATGTTCTCGCTGTTTGGCAGGAAAGCAAACTAGACATGCTTTTAAGAGTCGGTCTCCTTTCAGAATGGAGAACATACTTGATCTGGTACATTCCGATGTTTGTGGTCCCATGAAGACTAAAACACTTGGTGGGTGTTCGTATTTTGTCACTTTCATCGATGATCACTCAAGAAAGGTTTGGGTGTATACCTTGAAGACTAAAGATCAAGTATTGGATGTGTTTAAGCAGTTTCATGCTTTAGTTGAGAGGCAGACTGGGAAGAAACTTAAATGTATTCGAAGCGACAATGGAGGTGAATACATTGGCCCCTTTGATGCTTATTGTAGAGAGCATGGAATTCAGCATCAAAAGACTCCACCGAAGACACCGCAGTTGAATGGCTTAGCAGAGCGGATGAATAGAACTTTGGTTGAGAGAGTTAGATGCTTGCTTTCACATGCAGGGTTGCCTGCTTCTTTTTGGGGTGAAGCTTTGAATACGGAGGTACATGTTATTAATCTAACCCCTTGTGTTCCTTTGCGCTTTGATGTTCCTGACAGGGTTTGGAGCGGCAAAGATGTTTCATACCGTCATTTACGAGTCTTTGGATGCAAGGCATCTGTGCATATTCCCAAAGATGAAAGATCAAAGCTTGATGTGAAGTCTAAGCCATGTGTATTCCTCGGGTATGGTCAAGATGAACTTGGGTACAGGTTGTATGATCCAGTTCAAAAGAAACTCGTTCGTAGCCGAGATGTAGAGTTTGACGAAGACCAAACTTTGAAAGATGTTGAGAATGCTGAGAAGGAGACAATTCCTCAACATAATGATGATCCTATTGATTTAGATCCGGTTCATCCAAGACATTTTGATGCACAGTTTGGAGATGATATTCAGAATGATGAAGAACATGGTGCTGATGATGTTGATGCTCAAGAGCAACCATACCTAGATGAAGACGTTCATCCTGAGTTACCAGTACCTATGCCACCATTCGTTCCGGTTAGACGGTCCACTAGAGATCATCATCCTTCCACACGCTATTCTACACATGAGTATGTTTTACTCACTGATGGGGGAGAGCCCAAGTGTTATGCAGAAGCTATGGAAGATGAACACAAAAGGGAATGGTCTGAATCCACACAAGATGAGATGAATTCCTTGCATAAAAACAATACCTTTGAGCTGGTAGAGTTGCCTAAGGGCAAGAGAGCTTTGAAGAACAAATGGGTTTTCAAATTGAAGACTGATGAGTATACTTCTAGACCGAGATACAAGGCCAGATTGGTGGTAAAAGGTTTCAGTCAGAAAAGAGGTATTGATTTTGATGAGATTTTCTATCCAGTCGTGAAGATGGATCTATTCGAGTTGTTCTTGGTTTGGCGGCTAGCCTCGATCTTGAGGTGGAGCAAATGGATGTCAAGACAGCTTTTCTTCATGGTGATCTGGATAAAGAAATCTACATGGAGCAGCCTGAAGGTTTTCAAGTTAAGGGGAAGGAAGACTACGTGTGTAGACTTAAGAAAAGTTTGTACGGGTTGAAGCAAGCACCGAGACAGTGGTACAAGAAGTTTGAGTCGGTTATAGGGAAGCATGGCTACCGAAAGACCTCTTCAGATCACTGTGTTTTCTTTCAGAAGTTTGGTGATGATGACTTCATCATCTTATTGCTATATGTTGATGATATGCTGATTGTTGGCAAGAACGTTGGAAGAATTGCCCAACTGAAGCGAGATTTGAGCAAGTCTTTTGCTATGAAAGACTTGGGGCCAGCAAAACAGATCCTTGGCATTCGGATTTTTCGTGATAGAGGTGCCAAGAAGTTGCATATATCATAAGAGCAATACATTGAAAAGGTGTTGTGCAGGTTCAACATGAATAAAGCTAAAGTGGTGAGTTCCCCTCTTACTCTTAACTTTAAGCTAATTAAAAAAGATTGCCCTTCTTCCAAAAAGAACATTGAAAAGATGGATAGAGTTCCATATGCCTCAGCGGTTGGTAGCTTGATGTATGCTATGGTGTGTACAAGGCCGGATTTAGCTCATGCAGTTGGTGTTGTCAGTCGGTTCCTGTCAAATCCTGGTAAGAAGCATTGGGAAGCTGTTAAATGGATATTTAGATATCTGCGAGGTACTTCCAAATTGGGTATCACATTTGGAAATGGGAAGCCCGTGCTTGTTGGTTACACAGACTCAGATATGGCGGGAAATAAGGACAACATGAAATCCACTTCTGGATATTTGATGACCTTTGCAGGGGGAGCTGTTTCATGGCAATCTAGATTGCAAAAGTGTGTGGCTTTGTCTACGTGGTTCTTTGTGATAATCAAAGTGCTATTCACCTTGCGAAGAATTCTATGTTTCATAAGCGAACAAAACATATTGATGTGAGGTATCATTGGATTAGAGATGCTATTGAAGATGGTTTATTTGAACTTGATAAAGTCCATACCGATGATAATGGTTCCGATATGTTGACCAAGCCGTTAGCAAGGGAGAAGCTCAAGGTTTGTTGCTCGATTGTCGGGATGGCGAACTCTTCCTCATAGGCAGAAAAGGGGGAGATTTGTTGGGTATTTTCTTAGCCCATGAGATTAATAGCCCAACACTTTTAGGCCCATCTTGGGGTCCATTTTAGTCCCCAATATTACTTCATATGTTCAGCAGTTAGAAGTGTGTGAAACAAGAGAGAAGTGAGATAAAAGAAAGAAAAGAAAGAAGATTTTCGGAGTAAAATATCACCCAAAACCCAACAGCAGTGTTTGTACGATCACCGGAGTTTGAACCGTCGGATCGTCACGATTTTCGGATAGTAGCTTCCTTACATATAAAGGAAGGTTTTGACCATTGGGATTCTGATTTTGAGGCCTGGAAGTCCTGTTTCTTGCCCGGGCAGATTGCATCAGTTTTGGTGATATTCTTCCTTTCTTGTTCTTTGTTTGTTGCCATATATCTTGATGTTGATTCCAAGATTATGATGTTTGTTGTATACCTCTAGTGTTATCTAGAGAAGAACTTGTGTACCTCTCCTTGTTGATAGTGGATTTAAGCGGCACTAGGTGTCCCGTGGTTTTTACCCGTTTTGAGGTTTTCCACGCTAAAAGCTTTGGTGTTCTTGTTGTCCACAAAACAGATAGAATAAGCTTGTTACCAGATTGTTTATTACTCGAAATCATCTCTCGTTTAGAGTTGTCCACAAAACAGGTGATTAAAACAACATCTACCATCTCCAAACGATGGCAACATCTTTGGACTCTACTTCCTAGTCTTGTTTTCATAGATAAGGATGATGTCACAGGCTTTAAAGATCTATGGCCTTACTGTACTGATCTCACTGATTACTTTTCATTTATCGACAAAACCCTAACTCAACATCCTAGCGATGTGAACTTTAACGAATTTAAACTTCAAATTAGATACAAGCTGGGTAGTACTAGGCTTACATCGCAAGTCAATAGTTGGATTCGTTATGCTATTACTCGTAACGTTCAAGAGGTTGATTTATTGATATGTTGTCATATAACATATTGGGACGAGGTTACCTGCGACGATGAGTTGTTTTTCAACAATTCATGTGTTATGAGTATGAAACTTTCACATTGTGTATTAAAGCCTCCTAATGGTGCTATTCATTGGGATAAACTTAAGTTCCTGTGTATTGACGATGGGGAATTAGATGACGATTTATTTGGAAAAATATTATCTGGAAGTCCTTGTTTGGAAACTTTGGAGTTGAATGATTGTAATATTATTGGGTGTTTATCGAAGTCCTTGTATGGAAACTTTGGAGTTGAACGATTGTCATGTGGTATGAAAACTTTAGAATGGTTTACCAATGTCAATGTGTTGTTTGGGGGCAATTATTTATATTTTATGATACATTTGATGAGTATGAAACTTTCGCGTTGTGTATTTAATCCTCCTAATGGTTGGGATAATCTTAACTTTTTATGTATTGATGATGGGAAATTAGATGAAGATTTAATTGGAAATATACTATCCAGGAGTCCTTGCTTGGAAACTTTGGAGTTGAACAATTGTTACGGTGTTAGGCTGATTGATGTTGCTTCAAAGAGTGTTAAGAACTTGGTGTTTTCTGATTATGGCGACTTTACGTTGAGGCGACTGGCGAGTTATACTCTCGAAATCAATGCTCCTTATATGTTGTCGCTAACAATCAAAGGAAAGTTGTATTTTGAAAAGATTTTATTGCTAAACGTCTCTTCTTTAGTCAAAGCTAACTTGGATTATTACCTGGGCTGCAACTATTTAGCGAAAATACTTGGACGAACTCAAGAAGATATAGAAGAAGAATTGCTTAGAGGACTTTTAACAAGCCTTGGCCATGTCAACGAGATTACACTAAATAAAAATTGTTCAGAGGTAACATTTTCCCTTTGAATGTCTTTTTCTTTTCTTTTTTTTTCATTTGGGTTTGTTTGATTGCTATTTCTCATATCTGTTTCCCCTGATTATAATTAGTTTATATTCATTGCACTGCTTTAATAATGTTCTCTTTCCATTGGTAGACTCTCTCTCGTTTGGAAGCTACAGGTTTCCAATTTCGTAAAGGTTTCAGATCAATTCAAAATGCTCATTGCTCACAGCTCACAGCCCCAAAAAGCTCCTGTGACCCGAAATAATCTTCAACTTATGCTTATTAGTATTATTTAGTTTAGTTAAAAGTTAGAAGGACTAATTATGTAGATTAGAAAGTTATTAACTAACTTTGGTAGTTAATTCGGTTGGGTAACAAACCGAATGGACATGACCATTGGTGAACAAACATGATGGTTCAAACATGTTGTTTGAAACCTTATATATAGTTAGATACATGTAACATTACAAAGGTTAATGAAATTATAGTTTTACTTATTCATATATTTGCAACTTATCATAATCGATCTAGAGAAAAGTGGGATAACAATTGGCATCAAGAGCAAGGATTTTATACACCGAAACACAAAACAAAATTCTTTAAACATCATCAAGAAACATTCAGACTTCGAAGCCAAAGAACACGCAGGAAAAGGAAAAGGACAAATCTGTTTTTTCTTCTTGAGCGAGAGACAACTTGTTTTTTCTTTCTATTCTTCCAAAGAAAACACAAGAATTTGAATAAGAACACGTAGAAGGGATAGTGCACAATCTGTTTTACGTAAGGGGTTGCAAACGCTTAACACCAAGCGAATTGGTGTCGAGGAAGAACAAAAGACTTTGTGTAAAAGATATAGAACCGGTTTGAAGACGAAAAACACAAAGCAAGAGCGTTGTTGATTGAAGAAAAACGTATACGTAGGAATATTGGAAACAATAGTGTGGAAATTTTGTTGTGTCGGATTAACACAACAACAACAACAACAACGAAAGCAACAAACAGAAAACCAAAGACTTTTGGTTTGTTTTGCTGCAAGAAAAAGGAACGAGCAACGTGATTGTTTTGTTCCAAAGATTACCAAGGCGTGGTAACAAAGAGCGTGTGAACAAGACTTAGAGATTTCAAGAAAGAGATCAAGTACAACACACAAAGAAAGATATAGACGTATAGCGTGGTATTACTATTTGTTTGGATTCGAACTTCTAAAAAAAAACAGTTCGACATATACCAAAACAGAAAAGGAAGTCGAGTTCTTTTGATTCGATAAGTCTCAAACAAGAACTAGAGGGCTTTCAAAATTTAGACTCGTTGAGAAGCAAAGATACTACAACAATTCGACTAAAGGGAAACAAAAACAGAAACTTGGGTTGATTATTGGTTCGAAACAAAAAAACAAGAAGGAAAGGAAGAACAGTCTGAGAGTCACTTGGATCTTTTGAAGTCGAATTGGAGAAATAAGAAAAGGAGGCAACGAGGCAAACAAAAAAAGGAACACTAAAGGGAATTCGAATTGGTGATTATCACAACAACAAGGTCACAAACAAAATTCAAACTCATTGAATTTTGTTATATTCATATTTTTGATACTCGTTATACTATTAGGATTCCCAAAAACTACTATTGTTCCCGTAGTATTAAGTATACCACAAAAGGGTAGAAATTCTCATTGAATTAGAAAAACGCAACAACTACATTAAAACCCATAACACCTATTGCACAATACCAATGCCCTAAGTTGAAAAATACAAATTATACGGTATGGGCTATACAAATTAAGGCTATATTAGAAGCACATGGTTTATGGGATACAATAGAACCTAAGACAGGCGTAGAAGTAGATGATAAGAAGGATAAGTCAACTATTGCCCTTCTATATCAAGCGTTATCAGAGGATGTAATTTTGTAAGTAGCTAGTTGTAAAAAGGCAAAAGATTTATGGGAATCATTAAAAAGGAGACACGTTGGCGAAGAGAAAGTGCAACAAGCAAAGTTGCAATCTTTAATGATAGGTTTTAATGCCCTTCAGATGAAGGAAGATGAAACAGTGGATGCATTTGCAGATAAGTTAAACGGTTATGTCACTAAGGCAAAAGAATTAGGGAAAACACTGGATGAATCACTTGTAGTTAGAAAACTATTAGACTCCACACCAGATAGATTCATTCAAATAATAGCATCCATAGAACAAACTAGTGATCTAGATGAAATTACCCTAGATGAGATCACTGGAAAACTCAAGGCATTTGAGGAAAGAATAAAACTCCGTAAGGGAAGTCAAATTGAAAGCCAGGATAATTTACTATTCACACAAGGTGAACACTCAGATAGAGGAAAGAAATTTATTAAACGCGGAGGTAGATCAAATTATTCACGAAGAAACTGGCGAAACAACAAACATAGAAATAACTCACAAAAGGAAACTCAAATTATAAGGGAAACCCTAATAAGAATACAAATAGGAAGGATTTGAGTACCTTAAGATGTTACAAGTGCAACAAACTTGGACATTTCATGAGTAGATGTAGATCAAAAACAACAGCTCAGGAACAATCAAACCTTATCTTAGAAGATGAAGAACCATCACTATTAATGACCGTACATGAAACCAAACATGAAGAAGTATTGTTGAATGAAGGCCAAATTCAACCAGGAAAGTATGCTTCAAAGGATGAAAGCGTATGGTATTTAGATAATGGTGCAAGTAACCATATGACAGGAATTAAGACTCATTTTAAGGATATAGATGAAAAGATAACAGGACGAGTTCGTTTTGGAGATGGGTCATATGTAGAGATAAAGGGAAAAGGCTCTATATTGTTAGGTTGTATAAACCAGGAACAAAAGGTAGTAACGGATGTGTATTATATACCGAACCTTAAGAGCAACATACTAAGTCTAGGACAACTTATAGAAATAGGTTGTAGAGTTATAATGGATGGAAATAAACTGACTTTGTATGACAAGAGCAGAAGGTTGTTGATGAAAGTAGAAAGATCTAAGAACAGACTTTACAGTATTAGGCTACGAATAGACACACCTATATGTCTATTAGCAAATATAAATAACCAAGCATGGTTATGGCATGCTAGATTAGGTCATCTAAACTTTGACGATATCAACAAGATGACTAGAAAGGGTATAGTGGATGGATTACCTAGAATAAATCATGTAGGACAGATTTGTGATGCATGTTTATTGGGAAAGCATAGTAGAACACTATTTCCAAACCAAGCTAAATTCAGATCAAAGAACCCGTTGGATTTAATATATGGAGACCTTTGCGGTCCTATTAGTCCAGCAACACACTCAAGCAAGAAACTGATATTCTTGTTAGTAGACGATTGTACACGTTTCATGTGGGCTTACTTTCTTACTTCGAAAGACCAAGCATTTAGTACATTTAAGGAATTTAAGCAAAAGGTAGAAATGGAATTGAGATTGAAAATAAGGATGCTTAGAACAGATAGAGGTGGTGAATTTACATCAAATGAATTCACACAATACTGTAAGGATAATGGAATAGCTAGACAGTTGACAGCACCATACTCACCACAACAGAATGGAGCAGTGGAAAGAAGAAATAGGACAGTGTTATCAACTACGAGGAGTATGATGAAAGCTATGAAGTTACCTTTAACTTTTTGGGCGGAAGCAGTGAAACATGCTATTTACATACTAAATAGGGTACCTACAAGAGCCCTAGTAGATAAAACTCCATATGAGGCACTCTACAGTAGAAAACCAAATCTAGAAAACCTAAGGATATTCGGATGCACAGCTTATGCTAAGATAACAACACCTCATTTAAAGAAGCTGGATGATAGAAGCATACCAATGATCTATTTAGGAGTAGAGGAAGGATCAAAAGCATGTAGGCTATATGATCCAATAGCCAAGAAGAAATATATTAGTAGGGACGTAAAGTTTATGGAAACAAAACCGTGGAATTGGGAAAAGAATGGAGAGAATACAAGTACACAAGACACATTTCTGACTAGTTTTGTGGTAGAAGAAGTTGACAATGCAAACCAAATACCTGTCAACATAGAAAACGATGACGATGTATTTCCAATACCGGATCCGTTACCAGATCCAACATCAGAACCAAACTCCCCCACAGAACCAAACTCACCATTCACACCACCAACATATAATTACGAACCTAACTCAGAAAGTGAAATAGAAACTACTATTAGTTCACTTAGAAGCTCGTTAGGAAGCTCGGGAAGAATTGATCATACACCAGTTAGAGGATTAAAGGATTTGAAAGCAATCTACGAAACAGCTAGTGTCGTTGAAGCACCTAGTTTATTCTTCATAGAAGAAGAACCTCGTAACTATAAGGAAGCATCAAAGGATCATAAATGGATTGAGGCCATGAAGATTGAATTGGATTCAATAAATAAGAACAACACATGGATTCTTACTACATTGCCAGAGAATCAAAAGGCAATTGGACTCAAATGGGTTTTTAAAACCAAAAGAGATGCACATGGAAATATCATCAAATACAAGGCACGGTTAGTAGCAAAAGGATATGTACAAGAACAAGGAATAGACTTCGATGAAGTAGTTGCCCCAGTAGCTAGGATAGAAACAGTACGGTTAATATTAGCGTTAGCAGCATATCACGGTTGGCAAGTTCATCACTTAGACGTAAAATCAGCATTTTTACATGGAGATTTGAAAGAAGAAGTCTATGTTACACAACCTGAAGGATTCATACAACCAGGAGAATCAGGAAAAGTGTACAAGCTTATTAAAGCTTTATATGGATTAAGACAAGCACCGAGAGCTTGGAATGTGAAGCTTGATCAAACCTTAAAATCATTAGATTTCAAGAAGTGTAATCTCGAACAAGCAGTTTATACAAGGAGGACCAAGAACTCAACAATTATAGTTGGAGTTTATGTAGATGACTTAATAATCACGGGCACTCCAAAGAAAGAAGTAGAATTATTTAAATCCCAGATGGAAGAAAAGTTTGAAATGAGCGACTTAGGATTGTTAGCTTACTACCTTGGGATAGAAGTTTCACAGACAGGAGGAGAGATTACAATCAAGCAAACAGGTTATATAAACAAGATCTTAAAGGAAACAAATATGGAAGATAGTAATGATACGAAGATACCAATGGATCCCGGTACTAAGTTGGTCAAGGCGGAAGATGGAGAATCAGTTGACGCAACTTATTACAGAAGCTTAATTGGAAGTCTCAAGTACTTACTACATACAAGACCAGATCTTAGTTATTCAGTCGGACTACTCAGCAGATGGATGCAAGAACCAAAAGAACATCACCTGAAGGCAGTAAAGCAAGTAATCCGATATATTAAAGGAACAAAGGAGCATGGCATAATTTACAAGAAAGAAGGCGGCTGCAAGATTACAGGATACAGTGATAGTAGTTATGGAATCAACACTGATCAAGGAAAAGGAACTACAGGCGTAGTATTTTATTTTGGAGAGCCACCCATTACATGGAGCACTCAGAAACAACCGACAGTGGCACTATCATCATGTGAATCAGAATTTATGGCGGCTACAGTGTTGGATCGTGAACACCTTGAACTTGTGTTAATAATGATACTTTGAGTGATACCACTAAGTATGCGGAATCTACTTAATGATACTTAGAAGATTGATTGTAAGTGAAACAGTTTTATGTATGAACAATGAATGTAACAAAACAACTAGCTCCAATATTATTAATGATAATAATACGAGTGATCTGAATATCACTAGGGTTACACCTTGAAGCTCTAAGAAAACATGTTAGAAAGATATACTCTAACTATGATCTAGGATCTCCTTTTATACAACAAGGAGTCCTCTTGTACAAGATAAGTATAATACTAATAGAATAAGATATACACAAAATCTTTTCTATGTTTATCAATGCGCGTTTCTCTAACAGTTAACAAGTGAGCAGTGGTAATATTTGTTCTTGCAGTGGTAATGAGTTTCCACTGCAAGTACAATCTTCTTGCAGTTGTAATATCTTCACTAGCCGTGGTAACTGATAGAATAATTCCCAACAATCCTCCCCTAAACTTGTGATTTATTTGTAAATCAATAAGTTTCTTCAAGTATACAATAAACCTGAGGATATGGGAATTCTTCCAAACACTTATCTTGTTTTTCTTAATCCTTTATCAGCTCTTACACTTTGATCATAAATCCTTTGCAACAAATCATCTATGACTTCAGTTCTTTCCCAACACCTAAGCTTCACAGTTCTCATTACATCCAATACTCCAGCTCTTAATGGATATTCTTTTTCAACCAGCATAAAGACATCAACTCCATCTTGAGTAGAAACATGATGCACAAAACTTGAATCATAGAATTTCCACAAGGTTCTTTGATCATGAGCTTCAAATCTCCAATATCTATCACTTAGATCAGGTTCATATAATCTTCTGAAGTGAACCCATAGTTCCTTAGCTTTGACATCAACAAGTTCTTCCTTCTTAAACTGATCTTGAACTATTTTCCACAAAGTATCCAAATCTTCTCTATCACAAGATCTAACAATATCTTCAAAATCTCTACAAATACTTGTGACACTTCCAGTTCTTATGATCTTCCAAGCTACACCAAAACTATCAGAAAAGATTTCCCAACCAACTACTGGATATTTTGCTTGTAGAGGTTCAATGTTAAGCACATCAGTTTCTATGAACAACATGTTTGTAACTTGCTCTTCAGTCAACTTGCTAGGACCTTCTTCTTCTTGAGATGATTTCTGAGTCTTCAACTTCTTTGCTTCTTTTGATTCAAGACTCACTCCAGTCCTTTTTGTCTTCATAGATAATGGTTCTTGATTCATTTGAATGAATTTACTATCTTGTCTTTTGATTCTGTAGTAAATACCTTCAATCTGATCATGTGACATTCCTTTGAATTGACCCATCTTCATATTACCAACATGACAACAATAAATCTTCATCTCAGAGATAATCTGTGCCTTTGTAAGTTTCCTTGGCTTCTTTTGACCTTTTCTTGCATCTCCAATGATTTGATCAAGAGCCTGCTGATTTTTCATTAGAATGAAATCTTTAAGTTGAGCAGACCTTTGTTCTTCATCCAAGGTTGTGTTTGCAATCAATTCAATAGCCTTCTTCCTAATTATTTGATCATTGTTAATCAAATAATCAATTTCTTCTTCTGTAGGCACATAGGTAAATTCTGGAGGTTTCTCATACATAACAGTTGGTGAGACACTTGAAATAGGTTCTGCTATAACAGCTTCAAGTTTATCCAACCTTGTTGCTTCCATGAAACTAGCAACTTCATCTTCCTTAATCTTTTTATCTCTTTCATACTCTTCAGCTTGTTGTTGTACTGCTAACTTATGATCAAAGTCAATCTGAGCTTGTTCAAACTTAGAAATCTTTCTTGTCACTTGATCTGAAGCAATTTCAATAGCCTTTCCTTTAACTAATCTTCTTCTGACAGCTTCTTCCTCTGCAGTGGTAATACCTTGACTAGCAGTGGGAACATTTTCACTTGCAGTGGTAAGTTGTTGATCAGTGGGAACTTGTTTTGCTTCAGTGGAAATTGGTTGATCAGTTCCAACTAAATCATCAAAATTAAAACCTGCATCAGCATCCATATCTTCAAAGTCCAATTTCCTCCCCTCAGTCTCAGCATCATCATCTTTTACTTGATCATCATCAGAATCAGGAAGCTCAGCAAACTTTTTATCAAAATTTTTACTCCTCCCCTTAAGCTCTGCATCTGGTTTCCTCCCCTGTTTGGAAGAAGTTCTCAAAGCATAACCAGAACCTGCAGAAAGACCATCATGAGAGGATGATGGGGAAGAAACCACAACCTGAACATGTCTTTTCTTCTTGAGATCCACAACTTCAGCCTGCAACTTTTGGATCTCAGTCTTCAATAGATTCAACTCTGTGGCATGTTTTACTTTGGTCTGTGCCAGATCTTTCTCCAGAGTTTGAACCTGTTTGGCTAATTTGGTACATAATTCCATCAATTCAGTTAGTGTCACACTGCCTTCAACACTTCCAACTGTGTTACCTGTTGGGAGAGGTGAATCATAAGGCATTGATTCAGGCTCTTCTCTAGTTGGACTAGATTGAAGCCTTGAACCACCACTGCTTGTTCCTAAACCATAAGAATCAGCAACATGCAATGTTGTCATGGAAGGAGTTGGCTGTTTTTGCCTCCTTTCATATGTGTGAGTTACAGCAGGAAAATGTTGAATTTGTGGAACAGAAATAGTGGGTGTGTGATGGGATACAACTGGGATTGTTGCATCTTCACCCTGTATTTCTGAAATCTTTGCAAGCATGTTTGGTAAAAGAGGATGAGTCACACCATTCCAAAGATCTGAAGCCTTACACATGTTTTGAAATACTTTAGGCTTAAGACATGGAGTGTCATAAATCCTATTATGATTTTGCAGTCGAAATTCATTTAACACTGCTTGCACAAACCTTGGATACATCAAAAATTTGTATGAACTTGTTACATTGCCTTTCATGTTATTAAATATAAACTTTGAAAAATTGAAAGTCCTATCAGAAACCAAGCAAACTAAAGGGTAAGCCATGGTTGATCCAAATTGTTCATAAGAAGTTTTCTTAGGACTTAGGCAATGCAACAAAGTGTGTATCAAAAATCTCCAATGGGGACAAAAACATCCTTTCTTAAAGGTTACTTTTTGATCAGATGTATCATACCCCATCAAAGTAATGTAGTGGAATATGTCTGAATTAGGTAATGTGATGATACCATTGAGATCATCTAATTGGAGAATTCTCCTCAAAGATGACTCAGTAACATCAATAGTTACCCCATCCACTGTGGCTCTAAGAGCTTCCACAGGTTCATGTATGTCTCCCTGTTCAAGTGTGATGGACTCCACAGAGTTCCAAAACTGTTTGATTTGAGAAACAAAGATTGTGGGATTCATAGTTAAGGCATACCTTATATGAGTTGAGTTTAGGAAGTCCACAATCTGATGAAAGATAGGTCCACTCTTGTCGTTTGACTTTTGTAGGTAAGCCACTTGATTGTGTTCATCTGCAAACTTGAGAGTCACCATGATTTTGTGATTTGAGAGATGAAAGTGTTAGTAATCGTGAATAAAAAGCAAGCCGTATAAAATCAATTTATACTAATAGGGTTTTGAGAAAAACGCGGATGAAGAATTATCTATAGAAAGATGTATCTTTAAGAAATACAATTTGGTAAGTAGATAATTCCCAAAAATTTTAACCCTATTAATAAGGAAAGACAGTTATTTTGGTAACGGCTAGTAAAAATAAGATTACTGACACACAGTTGTAACGGCTAGTTCATCAGTGGTAAAATTTACACTATCAGTGGAAACAATGAACTTGCAGTGGTAAAAATCAACAAAATTTCAAAGAGCAGTGGTAAGTAAAATATGTAAAATGTGCTGCTCTTATCATAGTTTTTAGCAAACTATCAGCTATCAACGGATTTGATAAGTCTTTACCAGAAGCCGTTTGCTTATGGACTAGCTGATTCTTATGTGGGTTAGACATGGTGAATCAATAACCATTTGTTGTGTGTCTAAATTACACACCTTATAACTCCAATGAGATATAACATCACAAAATAAGTCTCATCTTAACTCACAAATATTAACCCAAGTAACTTTTTAACCAAGTTACTATACACAAAAATATCTTCTCAAAAGTCAAACCACAGTTACTCCTTAAACCAACCAAAACAGATGGAAGTAAATAATCTTCATTAATTAGTGTAACACCTAACCTTGGCTTATTTAACCTCCTCCAAACACAACATCTCAGTCACCAACAATCATTCAAACCCTAATATCCCACAACAAAATTTCAAGACCAATTTTCTTTCAAAAACCATGTCATCAAACCCTGATTCCTCTGATCAACACTCTTCTGCTCCAACATCAGAAGAAGAGGTACCACCATATCCATGGGGACTTGAAGGTACTGATTTTGAAAGAGAGATAAAGAAACGATGGGATGTGGAAGACAAGAAATGGAATGCATACATAGAGGGTGAATCAAGCCGTAATACAAATCCTGCTGAGCTTGTCTCTCCCTTCATCTGGACATCTGATGAAGAATCTTCAGAGGAAAAGAATGAAGAACCAACCTTTCTTCCTCCTTCCACACCAGAGAGATCCCAACCAAGATCAAGTAAGAGAGATCCATCTCTCCCAACATCATCAAACTTGATGGTGGATCTTCCTGCTCCAGAACCTTGTCTTCTGCATCAAGAACATATTGGACAGAGCAATAAAGCTCAAATCACACATAAGGGAAAGGAGAAGCAGAAGTAAATGATTGATGAATGTTGCCAAGGACCAAAATTTTTGAGTATTTTCTTGACTTTGGTACTTGAGCATCTTCACAGTCTTCCTTCTCTTCTTTTTCCATTTTCATCTTCAGCTTCTTCATTGTACTTGTCATAGCCTCAAGTATTATGTGATAATTGATAGAAGCTAGTAGTACACAATTAGCCAAATGCATTAGGAATGATCTTTGTAATCCAGTTGGAACCTTGAATGTAAGCTGTAACTTATGTCTTGAAATGAATGAAAAGATCTTCTTAATTTGCTCAATATGTAAGACCTTCAGCATTATTTTGTTTGCAATAGAGACTAAATACAGCTCATTAGATCACATTCCTTGGCTACATCTCTTGGTGACTGTAACACACTTCTTGCAATTTCATTAACATTTGCAGAACAGACATATACCAAACAACTTGAAAACATATTAGTTAATCACAGAAAATATCATCAAGTCATTCATAATCAATTGTAATCTTTGACTGTCCCTGCACACAACATAAAGGAATTAGTACCTTTTGGGGACCCAAGCCACAAATGACTTGGATCTGCCTCGTGTATCAATATAATTGTATCTATCAAAGGTCATTGATACACCATTGGGATTGTTTGTTGTTCCTTTTGGTTTCCATTCCCAACGAGCTGAGGCCTTAACAGCTTTTCCCAAGTTTACCCTTTTCTTATGAACATCAGTGGAAACATTTGGTCTAGCAGTGGTAACTGCATGCCTAGCAGTGGAAACTGCTGGATTAGAAAAATTTGGTCTCCACATGTGATTCTTGTGATCATTCTTTTCAAAATAAGTCTTTTTCCCTGTTTGATAAGATTTAACAAAAGAAGTGACAGGGGACTTAGGATAAACTCTGTTATTACTTCTGGCAGTGGTAACTGCTGATCTAGCAGTGGAAACATGTTTAATGCCAGTGGTAAGCATAACAGACCTGGGAACCATCTTGCTTAGGGGGTTTGGGTGAGTCATTTTATTAGAATTAGATCCATTCACCCTTGTAAAAACTTCCCTTCTTCCCATGTGGTAGGTACAGTCTTTAGCTAAATGGTCAAAGCTACCACATATACGACAAGCCTTATTGTTGAACACAAAATCACTACCAAACTGCCTAGTTTTAACATGATTCCAACTTCTCATGTTCCCTCTAGGAGATTTAGGCCTATCCCTGTACATTTTTGCATACCAAGTAGTAGACCTAGTGAAATTTGACTGTGTTCTAGGCTTCTCTTTGACTTCTTCAGGAATATTTTTTCTTTCCTCAACTTTAACATCTTCAGTAACACTAGTTTTAGACTCAACTTTCAAACATTCATCTTTAAGAGATGAGTCACTAGCACTATCAAAAGTCTCAACCTCAACCTGAACCTTTTCAGTTTCAACTGGTTTAACAAATTTTGGTCCATAGGTCATGGGTGGATCCTGAAACTCTTCTAAGCCTGTGTGAGCTAGGTCAATGCCAGGAGGTGCTGGAACACCTCTTAGAGGTGGTGGAACAGAATTGTATCCAAGACCTGATTTAGCTTTGCTCACAATTTGGGCTTCCCAAATTTTGTCAATGCTCTTGGATTGATGGTCTAGTGTTTTCTTAGTAATCTGAATATTTTCACTAGCCTTTTTAACTTTTTCAATCTCTTCCCTAAGAGCTTTATTAACTTCAACATAAAAATCTAAGTCTCTTTTTAAAACAGCAATGTCATCACTGAACTTAGATTCATTAGCCCTATAATGCTCTATCTGTTTTTCTAAAACACCTAGACCTCTTTTATGATTTGCTAAATTATAATTAGTATGATGTAAATCTAGCATCAGTTCATCATATTTTGTTTTAGAGATCTCTAACTCTTTTACAGCCTTACAGTTTTTAGAACAAGCATTATCAGTATATACCTCAGAGTCAGAGAAAGCCATGAGTGCATGCTCAGTGGCTATCATTGCAGATTCTGAATCATCTTCTCCATTCTGAGACATAAAGCTCCAATCAAAGCTCACTCCATCAATAGCCAATAGCACCTTTGGTTCTTCTGTTGTAGGTTCTTTGTTCTTTTCCTTCTTGTACCAAGTTGACTTATTGTCAGATTTCCTTGGTTTTCTGCATTCTCTTGCAAAGTGCCCCTTCTTGTGACAATTATAGCACTCCACCTTCTTTTTATCAAAACCTACAGTCTCATCACCACTTATATGTATCTTTCTCCCTGTCTTCTTCCAGAACTTCTTTGATCTTAAGCTGAGTAATGCTACCTGCCATTTGATGTCCATCTCCTCCATATCATCTTCATCAATTTGATCCAAGTCCTCATGATTGAGGATTGAACCACCCACATGGCTTGATATAAAGGCATAGAAAGTAGCATCACTTAGTCCTGCAATCTGCTTCTTTGAGCTCCTAGTGGAAACATTTCCATTACCAGTGGAAACAATCATGTTACCACTGTCTTCATCACTATCACTTTCATCATCTGAACTATCATTACCTGATGATGATATGAGTGCTACACTTGCAGAACTTGTTTTTAACTTGCCAGCTTTCCTTAATCTTTGTTCAATAACTTTGAAGTTATTGTACACATCATTAAGCTTCATGGTCTCAAGATCTGACTTATCTTCCCATACAGCAACATTGGTATCAAACTCAGCAGGTAAACTTCTTAGAAATTTAAGATTGAGGTCTTCCTTTTCCACCTCAATTCCAAAAGCAGTCAGCTGAGTAACAATCTTTTGTAGCCTTGTAAATATGCTATCAAGAGATTCATTGCTTGTAGAACCAAAATTCTCATAGGTCTGCTTCAGTAAAGTCTTTTGAGTCTTTTTGGTAGAGTCATTACCACCAAACACTTCACAGATCTCATCAAAGAGGGTCTTTGCAGACTTGTATTTGGTAAAAGCCAGAACTTGATCTCTGGGTAGAGCCATTAATAACAAACCTCTAGCCTTCAAATCATTCTTTAGTTGGTTTCTTTCTTCATTGGTAACAGGACCAGTGTTAACTTTTGTTACTGTCTTGTCACCAACCTGCTCTACAGTTGTACCAGGTTTGAATGAATTTCCACACATTATGATCTCCCATAATGTGTAGTCTTGAACCATAAAGAATTGTTCTATCATAAGCCTCCACATCTCAAAGTCATTAATTTTAAGCTTGGGAAGCTTTGCAGCAATATTTGATTGGCTTGTTTCTGTCTCCATTGTATCTTTTGAATCTGCCATAGGATCTTCTAAATCAAAATATCAAAGCCTTGCTCTGATACCACTTGTTGGATCGTGAACACCTTGAACTTGTGTTAATAATGATACTTTGAGTGATACCACTAAGTATGCGGAATCTACTTAATGATACTTAGAAGATTGATTGTAAGTGAAACAGTTTTATGTATGAACAATGAATGTAACAAAACAACTAGCTCCAATATTATTAATGATAATAATACGAGTGATCTGAATATCACTAGGGTTACACCTTGAAGCTCTAAGAAAACGTGTTAGAAAGATATAATCTAACTATGATCTAGGATCTCCTTTTATACAACAAGGAGTCCTCTTGTACAAGATAAGTATAATACTAATAGAATAAGATATACACAAAATCTTTTCTATGTTTATCAATGCGCGTTTCTCTAACAGTTAACAAGTGAGCAGTGGTAATATTTGTTCTTGCAGTGGTAATGAGTTTCCACTGCAAGTACAATCTTCTTGCAGTTGTAATATCTTCACTAGCCGTGGTAACTGATAAAATAATTCCCAACATACAGCAGCAGCATGTCAAGCATTATGGTTGAAAAGATTACTCAGTGAATTAACTGGAAATGAAGAACAAAAGATAACGTTGAAGATAGATAACGTCTCAGCAATAGCATTAGTGAGAACCCAGTTTTTCATGGAAGAAGTAAACACATAGATATTCGATACCATTTCATTCGAGAATGCGTAGAGAATGGACACATCAACATAGAACATGTCAGAGGAGAACTACAAAGAGCAGATATACTAACAAAGGCTCTACCAAGATTGAAGTTCATGACAATGCGACAAATGCTCGGAGTTCAAGATTTAACAAGAAGCAACGATGAAGATTAAGGAGGAGAATGTGACCCGAAATAATCTTCAACTTATGCTTATTAGTATTATTTAGTTTAGTTAAAAGTTAGAAGGACTAATTATGTAGATTAGAAAGTTATTAACTAACTTTGGTAGTTAATTCGGTTGGGTAACAAACCGAATGGACATGACCATTGGTGAACAAACATGATGGTTCAAACATGTTGTTTGAAACCTTATATATAGTTAGATACATGTAACATTACAAAGGTTAATGAAATTATAGTTTTACTTATTCATATATTTGCAACTTATCATAATCGATCTAGAGAAAAGTGGGACAACAGCTCCACACCGCTCCGCGCCAAATATACCCGTTACTTCACGTGGCAGATATTCTCTTCAGCCACAGATTTTTTTATTTATCATTATATTATTTTTTATTTTCTGGGTAACCATGGTTTAATTCCAACCTTTTGACCAACTAATCTATGGGGTTTGAAGCCACCGCCAACAGGTTTAAGCCCTCCCTTTCCAGGAGGTTGTCGTAATTCATAAGTGATGAACCCACAGTTGATAGTTTTAAGCAAGTTTAGCGAGAGGAAGTTTGTAGCAGATGTTTATTCTTGACTTGGGTTATAAAGAGGTTCAGGTTTAGTGAAGAATGCAATGGATTTTTTATGTTAACATTCCTATGGTAATTCATGAGTGAGCATGTCATATCTTGAATTATAAATGTTAAATCAATTCGGTTCAGATGATACAGGTGTAAAGTTACTAAAATTTTCTCTCTTTAGATATCGTGTTGTTTGTGTGGATAAATCCATGCAACTGCTGTGTAACATGGCTAGCAAACATAACTCTTTTTCATGTCAGATTTAGTATGGATAATGCAAATTCTATAACTATACATTTCTTATGTTGGCTTTAGTCATTCTCTCATCATCTCAGACTTAATGTGCGTTTTTTTATCTCCTCTGCATTAGATAGTAAACGTTGTATGATACGTGTTTTCACTCTTGTTATCAAAAACATAAAGTTATTCATATTATCATTCTAATAGTACTTTACTTTATTAATAATGAAGACAACAGTTACTTATAAAATCGGGTGTATAAGTCTTTGGTTTGTATCTGTGTTGTTTTGTATCTGATTTGGGAAATGCCCAAAGTCAGTGTATGTTATTTCTCATGATATACAATGGTTGGAAGATTAATATAATTCACCTTTTGCACCTAAAAATTAAAAAAGGCCGGGACAAAAAAAGTGTAAGCGGGTCAACCCAATTTGGCGTGACTATTTTACGTGTACCCAAATACGACCACTTTCAACATGAACCTGTTTGGCCCATTACAAAACCCTCTGGACCCACTCATCTAGCCACCACTACTTAGAAAGTTGACATTTTGTGTCTGTTCATTCATTTGTACTTTTTGGTTTTGAACTGGACATCATGTTCGAACTGGAGAAAGCTCATTTCATGCGCGAGAAAATGGTAATGAATGGGTTGTATTGTTGAAACAAGCAATGCTGGTATATTGATGCCAAGGCATCTTTAAGACGACCGGATTGAACCATATAAATGTTTATTAAGGTTCCCTTTCTTTAAGTTCTGTGTTTTTTTTCCCCTATTTTCTTATTTTGATCTGAACTACCATTCTTATACTGATTTTTCTTTGATAGTGCAGATTTTATTTTCTTCCAAATAAAAAAATCCTTGGGAACAAGCTACTGAATTTTTATTAGTACAAAATCAAACATCTTTCCAGAACTGTGTACAGGACCATCTCCCACTCAACACGTGTGAAAATAGAATCCAAACGGATGTTGGTTATGCACGCTGCCTATTTCTAATTTCACAATAGTCCTTCAGGGGCTAAAAGAAGATGAAGAATGAGATACGAAACCAATTCCATATAAAAACGCCACCTCCGCTTAACCAACATAGCTAGGTTAGGTGCTTGAAGGCTACCAATTCCAAGCCCTCCACAACTAGACGATCGATGAACACACTTTTTTCGAAGCCATTACACAAAATAAAGTTAACACACCAAGACATGCATGGTCTAATAATATATCATCCTTTACTAATAACACCATTATAATTAGATACAAGGTTTCTGGTAGATAATAGTACTACTCAACAACAAACTAGAATCAATGTTTTTTGAAGCAACACACAAAACGTTTTGCTCACTGAGAAAGGTCGACGTACTAGTTAGAGCTGGCATCATCCTTGCACATTGCTGGTGGAGTAGAACTATACCAGGGAGAGTATTTCTTGCGGATGGTTCATTGGTCCTCCGCAGCAACATGTTGTAGTTGGTGAAAAACTGATTATTAAGAGTTCTGTTGTCTCGTTTCCTTCAATACAATAAATTGTTACTGTATCGTTTATGATTACATAAGTTGCTACTCAAGTCAAACTATGAGTTTGACATACTCGACACATTTAAACCCTCTTGTTTTAGTAGATGGGTCAATACAGTTAAAGTTGGATCTTTTCAATGATTCCAGATTGCATGCTTCATTCGACTATTTAATTTGGGTCTTACTTCATATACCACGAGCTCATTTGGGCTTAGTCGCCTGGCTTCCATTATGCAAAATAGGAGCCCTTGGTAATTACTACACTTATATGTTAGGCTGCTTCAAGTTCTGCTTGGTGTTTTATCATTAATATTAGGATTGGCATTCATGAGACCTTAGAGTACTTATTTGTGTTTTCAAATTTTCTAGATTCATATAACCACATAAAAACTTTCTAATGGCGGTACATGATTGTGAATCACTTGAGCTTCAAGAGTAGTAAACAAAGTAGTGTTTTTTCCTTCGGTATTTTTTGACTTTTATTATTTTTTTTATTTGTCAAACTTTATGATTTATGGTTCATAATTTTTTTTGCAGTTTTATACACTTTAATTATTAGCAATATAAAGCAATCTAGCTTTTATGGTAATTTGGTCCGTATATTTTTTTGTTTGACTACTTTTTACTTATCAAACTTTACATTTTTTATTCCATTTTTTTTTTTTCGTACTTTCATAATAAAAACAAAATTATGAAACTAAAATAAAAAATAATAAAAAGGTTAAAAGGGTATTATTTATATTTTAGGAAGGGTATCAATATCTAATTACGTATTTTTATTAAAAGTCTTACTGTATTTCCTTATTACTAATTTTTATTACTTTCACTCCAAGATAATGGTTAACGTAGTAGTATAAATAGTTATTATTAGGGTATTCACTGCAAAACATCAGCCATCAAAACTGCACAATGGTTTATCGATTCAAGATCATGTACAAAGAAAAAGAAGATAGAATAAGTTTGTTACCGGATTGCTTATTACTCGAAATTATCTCTCGTTTAGAGTTGTCCACAAAACAGGTGATTAAAACAACATCTACCATCTCCAAACGATGGCAACATCTTTGGACTCTACTTCCTAGTCTCGTTTTCATAGATTGGGATGACGTCACAGGCTTGCATATTACAGATATCACCGATTACTTTTCGTTTATCGACAAAACCCTAACTCCACGTCCTACAAATGTGAACCTTAAAAAATTTAAACTTCACACTATATGCAGTAGTTTGGCGTCGCAAGTCAATAGTTGGATTCGCCATGCTATTACTCGTAATGTTCAAGAGGTTGAGTTAACTATACACGATCATGGCTATCGATTCAGCTATGACGATGAGTTGTTTTTCAACAATTCATGTCTTATGAGTATGAAACTTTCGCACTGTGCATTTAATCCTCCTAAAGGCGCTATTCGTTGGGATAAACTGAAGCGTCTCTGTATTGATAATGGGTTATTAGATGAAGATTCAATAGGAAAAATATTATTGGGAAGTCCTTGTTTGGAAACTTTGGAGTTGCACTATTGTTATATTCTTGGGCGTGTCTCGAAATCCTTATTTGGAAACTTTGGAGCTGAACGATTGTCATGTAATACGAAAACTTACAAATGGCTTACCAGTGACCATGAGTTGTTTTAGGATGGCGATTTTGGTTATATGAATATGAAACTTTCACGTTGTGTATTTAATCCTCCTAATGGCTGGAATAATCTTAACTTTTTGTGTATTACATATGGGGAATTAGATGAAGATTTAATTGGAAAAATACTATCCGGAAGTCCTTGCTTGGAAACTTTGGAGTTGAACAATTGTTATGGTCTTAGGCGGATTGATGTTACATCAAAGAGTGTTAAGAACTTGGTGCTCTCTAAATATGGCAGACTTAACGTTGGGGCGGCGGGTAATACTCTTGTAATCAATGCTCCTTATATGTTGTCACTAACAATCAAAGGAACATTGTATTTGGAGAAGATTTTGTTGGAAAATGTGTCTTCTTTAATCAAAGCTAACTTGGATTACCTGGGCACCAACGAGTTTGCCAACAAACTTAGACAAACTCGAGAAAAAGAATTGCTTAGAGGAATTTTAACAAGTCTTGGCCATGTTAACGAGATTACACTAAATAAATATTGTTCAGAGGTAAAATTTTCCCATGAATGTCTTTTTTTTCCTTCTTCTTCCATTAGGTTTGTTTGGTTATTGTTAACGGGTGTGATTGATTTCCGTTTGCCCTGATTATAATTAGTTTATATTCATTGCACTGCTTTAATAGTTCTCTTTCCATTGGTAGGCTCTCTCTCGTTTGGAAGCTACAGGTTTCCAGTTTCGTAAAGGTTCAGATCTTATTTCACGTGGTATTCTCGACAGCTACAGAGTTTTTTCATTAACCCATAAGTGATGAACTTGTAGTTGATATTTTTATAAGCAAGTTTAGCGAGTGTAAGTTTATTATTGAATTGGCTAATAAAGATGTTCTGCAACAGATTTTTTTTATTTATTATTATTTGATTTTTTAGTTTCTGGGGAACCATGGTTTTCCAAACTTTTGGCCGACTAATCTATGGGGTTTGAACCCACCGCCACACACACTCAAACCGGTAAAGCCCTCCGTTTTCAAGAGGTTGGCGTAATTCATGAGTGATGAATCCGCAGTTGATATTTTTCTAAGCAAATTTAGCGAGAGGAAGTTTGTTGCAGATATGTGTGTGTGTGTGTGTTTATTATTGACTTGGCTTATAAAGATGTTCCGGTTTAGTGAAGAATGCAATGAATTTTATGTGTTAACAACTAGCTTATTTTCTTTAACCACATTCCTATAGATGGAACAATGTTTAACTGTAGATGAGCATGTCATATCTCAAATTATAACTATTAAATCAATCCGGTTCAGATACTACAGGTGTAAAGTTAATAAAATTGTTAACTCCAATTATGTAATGCGATAAAGTTCTGTGTCCAACCAATCGTTGTAGGTTCAAGTCCTGCTTAAGAAATGTAAAATAATTTATTGTGTATATATTGTGAGATAGTTAATTGTCATTATTAAATCACAAACGAGTTAATTACATTAATTATATAGTCACATATAAGAAAACACATCCAGAGTAACAAATGTATGCCGAATAACAGAAGGATAATATGGAACTTATGCAATATCATATAATGAGGAATTGGAGATCAAAACTCCTGAAACAATAGGATTTGTTTATATACTCATATGGAAACTATAGATAAAAAGAAAAATTACTTCACACTTGTTGAAGGAAAAAAAGAAAGAAAAGTGTTATGGCGTACGTCAAAGTTATTGGGTAACGAGAAGGTCTACATGTTCTGATCAACGAGATAATCACCCAACCTCTCGACAATCATGTTGCATTGTCCCGGAGCTACCGGCTCATCATAAATACCCATCACCATGGCCTGACCAGTTTTCTTGATGCATATTCCTCCAGCTCCCTAAAAAACCAAATGTAACGTGACTTTATATGAATAAAATTGGCAATGTCGACCCATTTTTTAAAATGGTCGGATTGGGTAGTCTTTTTATCTCAGACGAGTTAACTAATAAATACTATTGAGGCCAAATTTATGTAAAGATTGATATCTCAATAGAATAAAATGATTAAAATTCTATGTAATGCTTCTGAAAGTTTTATATAACCTTCTTTCCACGGATGACAGCTCCGGCCTCTCCTTGGAGTACCATGTACTTTGCACCCCCAAGGAATAAACCCGTAGGGGCGAGGGTACCTACTTCATTGAATTCATTAATAATGCCTTTCATCTCCTCTGGTTTAAACTGCAAAAGAAATTGCTACTGAGTTTTAAAAAATTCGGGTGTTACCACTCTTAAGGAAAACAATTTTGGAGTTAGGGCCGAGACTCAAGATGCACTTTGTTAGACATATACCACTAAGGTCATAAGAAAAGAAAAAAAAAAAGCAAAGAAAATGATCTCAAACCATAAAAATTTGGGAAATCGCATTATATACTAGATTTCTAGACGTATAACACCCATAAAATCAACCGAAACATATCATTTCAGTTCATATATATACTCCTTGGCATGTTTTTACGTTCGACTTTTGAGAACACCCCCAACAAATAGATCTGTTCAACTTAAACACGCGAATCAGCAAAAGCAAAAAGTCACATGAATCTAGAAACACATCTTGGGATTAAGATGTTTAAGCTATTACTATGATCACATTTAGGCATATGCACATATAGCAACACAAAAACACGATAACTGCTAAAGGTGATTGAGTAGTAATGATGCCTAACATGATCAATATTAGACCTATATAGCATAACAAATACACATATAGCTTAATGAGTTTTAATTTGATTAAACTACATTCATCAAATTTAGGCATATACACAATTTGTAAGGCAAAAACATTATAACTTACATGACCAAATTCAGCTTCATACATTAGCAAATACAAAACGTTACACGATTATCAAACTATCATTAGATGATCAAGATAACTAATCGTTCATCCAACATCGTTATGAACGAATGAAGATAAAACATAAAATAAAACGGTGAAATGAATGACCTCAGGAAACTTATCACTCTTAGCCCAAACGGTACCATCAAGGCCAAGAATAGCGGCAGCGGTGAGATGCTGGCCAGTGCCCTCAATATCACACATCAAATGGTCATCAACGTAAGTTTGCCACGACATTTTCGATTGCTTAGTTTGTATTTGTGATTGAAATATGAAAATGAGAGATGAAAAGATGGTTGATGTTATTAAGGCTACTTAAATAAAAAGAAATGAATGAATAAGATTATTTCAAGAGAAACGGTCTTTTTTTAGTCCATTCATTTACCGCTTCTTACGCCCTTATTTTTTGTGGGAAATTATCAACCTTCAAAATGTAATTTATAAACGTAATTAAGGTAAATTAAATGTTTTTATAATCTTATGATCTTTGGAAAGGGTAAATTGCAAAAATCTTCCATGTGGTTTGGCCAACATGCATGTTTCGTCCCTACCTTTTTAGTCCCTACCTTTTCGAAAGTGCAAAAATTGTCCTGTTGAAAATTTACGAATGCAATTTTCGTCCCTAACCAAAATAAAATGACAAAAATGATCATTCTCTCTATGTTATTAAGGAGAGAAGATAAGGGTAATTTAATCATTTCACTCTGGCCAGGGACGAAAATTGCACTCGCAAGTCTCTTAGGACGTTGCCTGTATCTAAAAGATAAGGACTAAACATGCAATTTGACCCAATCACATGGACGACTTTTGCAATTTACTCCTTTGAAAATGCATATATTACGACTATATTTGGCGCGGAGCTTTTTGGGTCGGTGAGCAATGAGTTTTTTTATTTTTATTGTTCGTTTGGCAAAGAAGCGGCGAGCTTTGCTATTTTATAGAAATGCTCATTTTTTCATTTTTTCAATGCTACTTTAATTTTACCAAACACACCATATAGCTCATGTTAGAGGAACCTCTAATTATATTTAAAAACGGATGAGAATTTTCTCGCTTCGAGTTGGACTAAGATATATGCGGTCTAAGTGTATACATTTTTACTTATTACTTAGATAATAAAAAAGGATGTATTAGCTACAATTAAATTGTCGCAAATTCCCTACAATTGGTGCTACAAATTGTGGGTCCATAAGTCATTTTGTGGGTCCCTGACTTCCCTGATTCATTTTTTTTTTTTTTTTAATTTTAGGAGAAGATTGTAGCCAATTGACTACAAAAATTATAGCCAAGCTATCCCTAATAAAAATTATCACACAAGTTTGAGTCAAGTTCTTATAAACTTCAGCAGTTTGAACTTGTTATTCGTAAAGCTGGATGTGAAACAAGTTTTGTTTGCGCTTTGCAGCCTTAGTTTCACATCAAGAGCCCCTAACTCAAGAGATATGATTTTACATCTAACAGAAAGTACCCGAAAATTGATATTTAGATGCTAAACATGCAGCTTTTGCAATTGATACAGTTAACGGTACATGTTTACAACATTCGGCTACCATACATACTACCCTTATCATACAAAACTAGGGAAGATGTTACAACTACCCAAAAATACATACCGAAACAAATAGTCTCTTCAGACATAACACAACACGGCGGTTTACAGAGATAGGATCAACATGAGAACGGTAACAAGTAGAAAATAAGGGCTCGGGAGTGAAAACTCTCTTTGCCCTGACGAAGGTGTTGCATTTGCAGTCACATTACTTGCAGCAGCCGCTTTCTTGCCCCTGCGAAAATTTGTACCACATTATGAGCATAAAAATACTACCAAATAATCAAAACAAGAAAAGGTTTTTAATGACATTTGATGCTTTTTTACGTACCCGGCTGCCATGTACAAGCAATTGTCGTAACCTGTCCATACAACAATCAGCGTTTAAAACTTATAGAAGAAAAAAGAAACAGGCTCACAGAATACGGAAACCATACATCATTATAGTAATTGCATAACGGAAATCGTGTTTGTTGCTTGGGAAATCACAGAAATCGTGCCTCGTTGATACTATTTGCATAAAGGTCTCTAGTTACACTATGTGCTTTCTCTTTCGGTCACTCACCCGTTACCCTTTTAGGGACACAGCGTGATTCAATACTTACTTTAAGAACCAAAATAGAAAGCAAACGACAAATATGCAAAAAGTAACGACAAGGAATGATTTTCCATAATTTTCACCAAACCACAAGGGCAAATCTGTAATCAACTCCAAGTTATCTGTAATACAAGAACACGAGGAAAGGAAAGTATGCTTACTTGGATTCTGGTTCGTTTTGAAACCCGCTCCTCCAAAGCTACACGCGATATCAGTAGCTCCATTTTGCTGATAATAACTATTAAAGGCATAAGAAGCATGTGACACAATACTATCGGGTTGAAAGCACGGTTGGCTAGGCTGAATAGGTGAACAATCCACATTCCCGGAACTACAAGCCCAATCCAACCCATTTCTCAAATCAGCTTCCGTAGCATTAGGTGAAGCAATACACCAAGAAGTAGTATCATTTCCATTTGTATTCGTGAAATTGCTACCCGTATTCACATCCACCGTACCCTTGCCCGTAAAATCAATATTATAAACACTCGTTTGATCCGGATAATATAAACCCCAGTTTCTTTCTGAATCCATACCGGGCTTCCGGTTCTCATTAAACAACGAAAAGATGTAAACATCTAGCTCTTCTCCAGGCTTAGCTGGTGTACCGGTGTTATTGATCACGTGGCGGATCAAATTTGTGTTATAAGTTTGTGCGTTTTCAGGTGTTGCAGCAGTTTCTTTAGGGGAACCTTTCGATGGCCACCCGGTTTCAGTGACCATTACTTGAATGGTTTTGAAATTTAGACCCATTAAAGCGAAGTAAATCGAGTCAACTTGTGCATCGAACATGTTGGTGTAGAGTAAGCCCGTGTTTGGATCAATGACTTCATTTGAAGACTCGAATAAGGCATAGTCTAAAGAAACATTATTCGTTGAATCTCTGTACGCATAGTACGGATACAAGTTAACCAAAAAAGGCGAATGCTTGTCAGCAAGAAACTCAAGTAACGGTTTCAAGAAACCCGCGTGCTTACTATTAAAAGCACCAGCTGAAGGTGGGTAGGATCGAGACAAAACACCTAAAGAATGGGTTGTCGAAACTTTAATCTTCCGATGCAAACCCGCCTTTCTAAGGGCGTTATAGACATTCGTCATGGCAGGAACAACCATAGATGATACATTATCAGGGGCTTCAGTGACTTCTGCACCAACAGTTATGTGTGTGATTTTAGTGGCGGGGTAGTATGGGAGGATGCTGTTTTTTAGCCAGGTGTCGGCATTTGTTTGGAATTGGGAAAATGGTAAAAGGTCGGAGTTTGGGATTCCGATCATGAGGTCAATTCCGGTGTTGGCAAAGGCTTTAAGGACTTGGATGTTGGAATCATATATTCGAACGGAATTGATGTTCTGATTCTTAATGAGTTCTACTGCTTTATCTGGGGTCGGGAGATCATCTGCATTTCGTCCATAACATATTCCAATTGTGCTTCCATCGCACAAACCTTTTCATAAACAAAGCATTCAAAAGTTTATAAGCTGTAAGATATTGAAGACTTCACAAGTTAAAAGCGTGTTGAAGTTCGGGAAAATTTAAACTCCTTGTCTGTTTAAAAATAAGCAAATATCAACCTACTTATTTTTAAGTTTCTACATAGTCTAAAAAATTAAGAGTTTCATACAAAGTTACAAACACCAAAAGCTGGTCATTTGTTTTAACATTAAGCAGATAGGCACTTAAATAAGCAATCCCAATGTCCCGTACCTACAAAGTTAGCTAGCTCGTAATAGCTTCTGATATTAGGATAAGTTATATGGTTGCATAACTCGGATAGTTAGGTAACTTTACAAAGACTTGAGCATGTAAGGGGGCTTATCAGCTAATGCTCTATCAAAAGTTCAAACCCATTGCATTTCTCAGCTTATTCCCCTAGCATTTCTCAAGTCAGCTAGTTCAAAACAGCCAAAATAAGCTAATAAACATATCCTGTCCGGCTCCATCTAAACAGTCAAAAGTCAAAAGTTCTTTATGGCCTAGCTAGCCCTACCAAAAGCACTAAGCTTATAATAAGCTCTTTAAACAAGCACTAAGCTAATTCAAATCCACAAACACAATAAACAGTTTAAACAAACATCCGAACACCTAAATAACTTGACTAATCTAGGGGTCTTTCATCTTCACAATGTGCAGATAATAAATGATAGTAATAAGAAGCATAAGCACTTGGTGCTCAAAAAGTCAAAATATGAACCAATGTGTACATCATTTTCTACATGGGAGGTTTAGATTAGCTTATTTTCTGGGCTTATCTAAATCTGGAAAACTCATAGGCTATGTTTGGCACACAAGATTGTTGAGAGATTATGCTTATTTTTTCAAAAATAAGCTACTTAAAAAATAATCTTTGTTTGGCAGATATAACTTATAAGAAATTATTAAAAAAATAATAATAATAATCTTCCATAATCTCTTAAAACCAAAGGTTATAGCTTATAAAAATAATCTCTTTCTATAATCTCCCGCACCAGCACCATCTCTTAAAACCAAAGGTTATAGCTTATAAAAATAAACTCTTTCTATAATCTCCGGCACCAGCACCATCTCCATTTCCGGCAACAGTTACTTTTATCAAACATACCCATAAGCTAGGCTTATGAGCTTATCAAGCTTAGCTTATGCATAAGGGATAGATCTTTCTTTCCAATTATCTAAAATGTGGATCCATTCTACTATATCTAACCTTAAAACCAACATTCTAGAAAACACACCGACACAAATAAAACATGGTTTCTGACTTTTTAACACCGGTTTGAACTCACCGTCACACAGACTCAAACTGGGCCCACAAAATAACATAGAAACATTAACAAAAAACATAATGTAGTAAATAAAAACATACCAAGAATCATAAGCAGAAGAGAAGTAGCAAAAATCAATCTAAAAATAAACCCTCTTCCCATTTTTTCTTCTTCACCACACACACAGTAACACACTTATATTTTATAACTTTAACTTTTGTCTCAAAGTACACAACAACAAATTTAACCTCAAAAGATACGTTACAACGACTACTTTTTTTCTTTCTCTCTCACACACTAAAAAACACACATACAGTGAATGCTCTCTCTTCAGAAGCTTTTTGGAGCTCGATAATAGTGACAAGAGATAAATGGGTTTGTGTCAGTAAAAATGGGACAATGTAGTACAAGTGCTAGATTTTTCTTTTTTTTTTCATTTTATTTTTTTGGTACTACTGTATATAAATTCGGATTTGAAATGGGTTTGTGAAGTGGATTTGAAATAATGTCTTGAATCCGGTGTTGAGAAATAGTGATGGGTCAAGTAAAAGGTATGTCTGTTCCCCACGTATCCCTGTATGTATTGTTTTGTCAGCATATAATAATCGAATAAGGAATATATTATTGTTTAACATAGTTTTTGAATCAAGTTATTATCATTGACACATTATTATCAAAGTTATAAATAGCCAGAGGTATGATGTGGTGCCATGATCAAGTTTTACGTTTTGACAATCAAAGCGAAGTTTTTATGTTTTTAAGATGTGAGATAATGCGACACAGAAAATAAAAGATATTTATATATTTAATATATGTCGAGTTTAAAAAAAACGTTGCAAATAATGAATAAAGTTAAGAAACTATTCTTACATGTAATACTTTTTATTAAAAAAAAAAGTTTAGCGCGCCTTATCGCGCCTTTTCCTGCCTCATCTCACGTCATGGCTAAAGTCAATGTCTCGGTCTATTTCGTAATGTAGAGGTTACGCCTCACACCTTATATCGCGCCTTTTAAAACCATGGTTATTATCAAACAAAAATATAACAAATAATCGCTTTAGATAAGTATATTCATAATATACTCCACAGTCCACACTAAGGCTGAGCATCGATCTCGGATCGGACCGGACCGACCAAGATCGAGACCGAATTAGCCCAAAAGCCGAGACCTAGGACCAAACCGAATGTGGTTGGTCCGGTCCGGTCTCGGTCAGTCGGTCCGGTCCAACAAGGCAAATAGTCGGTTTGTGGTTCGGACTAGACCGACAAAGACCGCGAACGAATTATCCCAACAGCCGAGACCAAGGACCGGACCGAATGTGGACGGTCCGATCTCGATCCGTCCGTCGGTCCAGTCCGTTCGAGTGGTTTACTCAGTCCTATTCCACACACACTCACAAATATTAAAAAAAAAAAAAAAAAAAAAAAAAAAAATGATGCAGACCCCCACTATGTGCAAAACTGATGTAAAAATAAAAAGAGATGGTTAGGGTCTAAAGACTAGAAGGCAAAGAGATGAGTTTAGACTAGGTGACTGCAAAGTCACGCGCTACCTTTTGTCCTTACAAAATGTCACTTAGTTATTTTGATAAATTTTGTAAAGTTAAGGTGAAGAGGTCACCGACTTTTGTTCACTATTTGTGGGCTCCATTCTTATTCTTATATTGTTTTATATTTTGTTTGTGAGTGTGTGTGAGGTATTTAGTGGAATATATTTGTATAAAATATGTATTTTAATGAAATGTGAGGGTAAAGTGACCTTGTCCAAAAATAAGTGAGTGGGTGTGAGAGGATAGGAAAAGCTGAGGTGCCGCTGAAATGTAAGGGAAAATGCACTCTCCTTGGTCTTAGTCTTATGGAGGATCACTCGTGATGAATAGTGGGAAGAGAATGAAGTTAATATCTTTTTTATATCTTTTTTTTCTACTTATGTTTTTGTTTAAAAAAATAATTATAAAAAAAAATACTTTTGAAACCATTAGTTTATAAAAATTGTAACATAATTGCCAAAAAATAATAATAAAATAAAATAAAATAGAAAATCTTAATATAAATTTATAGTCAAGTTATTTATATAAAGGTTTTAGGTTAAATATAAGAGCCAAGTTATTTTAATTCAATTTCAAATATCTAACATGAAATAAGCCGTTCTTAACTTATTTATAAAAAATTGTTTATATGTTTTGTTTAAAGCATAAAAGTATGTAGTGTTTGGATGAAAAAAGTTTTTTCCTGCTAAAAATACTGATAAACAGAAAAACATTAAAAAAAAAAAAAAAAAAAAAAAAAAAAAAAAAAAAAAAAAAAACCCTCTTAGTTACATATTTAGCCAAGAGAGGGTCATAAATGGTTACGCAGATATCTCAGTTATGTCGTATACATTTAAGTCAAAACTCGTCTATTAACTTGAACAGGAAAAATCTCACCCGTTTAATCGTTTTTCTTTAAGTTATGTCGTATACATTTGAGTCAAAAACTCGTCTATTAAGCTGAACTTAAAAAATCTCACCTATTTAATCGTTTTTATAAATATAATCTTGTAACTAAATAAAGTTTATTAGGTGGTAATTAAATTTTTGTTATGGTCACATGGTTAATCATAATCATCCAATAATTATGATATAATCTTGTCTCGTAATGATGATTGGAATCTTAAAATAATTTTATTCGTAGAAAAATTCATTGTTAAGTACTAGTATATCTTTTTTCATGTGTCGTGTTTAGTGAATCTTTTTAGCTGATTTCCATATGACAATATCATTATCAGAATAAAACTATGATCAACACTCTCAAATTTTGAAACTAAAGTTTTTCAGCGTGTCATTAATTTAGTCAAAACATTTATCAAATTTGTGTACCAGTCTCGATCTCGTACACGAAAAAGACTAAGGACACATATTGACATATACTTGTGTTTACAACGCTAAGATGTTCGTATTTTTTGATCGAGTATCACTTGAATATTCTAACATAAGAGTTGTGTTGTGGTTGTAGACTTGTAAATGTGTAAATGTAGACCTGAATGTTTTTTATAGAGTTTGTTAATGGTTAAACTTTAAAGCAAATATATAAAACAAAATAATTTCAAAACTAAATGGCCAAGTGGCCAACCATTTATTGTATGCTGGTTGGTTTGTAGTATTATTTCTCATTATACCTATATACTAAAAGGCGTGAATTTACTGTTCCTTTTTAGCCCGTTTGCACTATTCGGTAAGCCCAAATCAGATCCACTCCTTCATACCCGCATCCGAATATATTGTGTCTCCTGTCACACATCCCTCACAACTTTTCCGGTTTGCCGGAGATCCGATGGAGCGAAAAAACCCGAAAACCAAAACGGGCTCGGGGCATCTATAGTGAATTATGTGAGTATAGCTACAGTATGATCTACAGGACATGAATAGTTTAGTGGGTTTACATTTGTGAGGGGCATGGATATGTGGCTGGTTTTTTCCCCAACACAATTGCTTTATTTATCAGCCACTTTTTAACCACATATGATTCTTGAATCTTCTTGATAACCAAATTTTTCTTTTTTATGCTTTTTTAGAGTTTTATTTCGTATAATACTTAATTGCAGTTTAGGGTTTCGTTGAATTACTCATTGTTGTTTGCGATTAATTCTGTTAATTTTATTGTTATGTTAGATTATGAAAAATGAAACCCTAAATTTTTTTGGCTTTCTGCAGGATCTGACTGTATATCAGAGATTATGGGTTCGAGGTGATTGGAAGAGCTAATGAGTAGGTAATATCATCTATATGTTTATTGTTATAAGGATCTGTTTGATTTTTGGTGTTATTGGGTATTTGATATGTTTTTCTTTTGCTGGATCCTTAAATTATTAGCTTATTATAGTTTGGTATATTAGCCGAGTTAAATAAGCTCATAAGGTGTGGTCATAAGCTATTTATGAGCTCCGGTTATAAGTGTGTATTTGGTAACTACTCCTTTTGTGGGCTTTTTTTTAGCAGAATAATGCGGTGTTTGTTTTGGCTTATATAGTTGGCTTACGCCTTGTTTAATTTTGGCCTTATGTTTATAAGCTCACTTTTGGTGGCTTATTTCAGTATGATAAATTAAAAATTATCTGATGTGGTAGATGCGTTTATAGTTTATTGCGTTTTCAATCAGTCTTCATGAAACAAGAACAAATAGTAGGAAAATATCGTATCCAATCAGACTTACCACAAAAGTACAGCCTTTTCTGTTTCATGGAGGCTGATAAGATTTCGATCTTTGACTTACCTGAACCTCATTGTTGCATTTATCTATTGACACTTCTTGCAGCATGTCTTGGTGATGGTTGGAGCGCTACGCTTTTCTGGATCAAAAACACATGTTCACTGTGAGCAATGAAAGCTATAGCATTGAGCTAAGTATACCAAACACTTTTATGTCCTACTTTCAAACAAATTTTATTCCATGTGCGGTTATAGAGTGACCGGTTTTGACTATTATGGTGTAATTCATTGTTCTTATTTGGTTTTTAGTATGTATGATTATTGATAATAATTGACTTTTTGGATGCAGCTATTGGAGCGTAAAGGATGTTTTTGGCCGATAAGGAGTTAGTTCTTGCTGGAAGATCCAAACTAAAAATATAAATATTGATGACGGTAAGGGATGCGTAACTATACTAGGAATTATAGGTACACAAACAAACGCACTTACATTATTGTCTATTTTTAGTGCCAACACTGTTGTATTGACACTATGGAACAGGAACGCACAAGATTTCGAAGAGGACACATATGAAGAGCTACCGAAACCGGTGATCATTGCAGTGAGTTCATGTTTTGTAAAAAGAAACGAAATATAATTTACTCTCTTTCTTAGTGCACTCACCTTGCACATTATGGACGATATATAATTTACTCTCTTTTTTATAAATCACTACCATTTTAAATATGAATATGACAGCTAAATTATTACAATCATAATCTAATATATCCAGTAACATCGTATATGGCATTTTATTCATTAAAAATACAGTTCAAACAACTTTCTAGCCGATTCCCATTATATGGCTTATTTAGATCCATAATGTCAAATCACATTCCATCTAATGTGAACCAAATCATTTTGTTTGAATTTTCAATTTTACGTGTAAATTGTAGCTTTGTTATGTTTTCAACAGGTTTTTAGGCACTTACTGATTTTAGGTGTTAAGGAAGCTAATGTGATTTGATATATGGTTTTGACAGGAAGAGCCGAAGAGTAGGATGTTGGAGCCATTCGAAGAAATCAAAATGAGGTGCCAATTTGGTGAATTCTTTGTTCAAAGGTATACCCTAAACATCACACAAAAGGCTATGATGCTTTTTATTAAGGAGAACCAGTAGCAATCGAAAAAATTATTCAACTTTCATAGCTGATTTTATCTGAGATGGAAAACTTTATTAACTGAGTTATAAGAGTATATATTAATGTGAAAGGGATTCTATTATTGTGGTATATGTTTTATTTGAAAATATGGAGGCCATGATGTGCTAACTCATTTCAAAACGCGTGCAGCTTGATTTGGTTCAGATCATCGCAAGAAAGGTTCCGGATGGTTCATGCTCAGCTATTGAGTTGTCGGGCCAGGTTGGTGCAAAAGTTAACAACTATAAAGCACCACTGATATTGGACAGAATGTGTCGTCTTCTTACCTCCCACTCTGGGCTCATTTGTTCTATCAAGGAGCCCCATAATGGTGTTAATGAACGATTTTATGGTTTAGCCACGGTGTGCAAGTTCTTGATCAAGAATAAAAGAGATGTTTCCTTTGCACCCTTTTTGCTGATCAACCATGATAAGATTCTTATGGACATATGGTACAAGTTGACAATCACATAATAGGAATCGCACCTATATTTTATTACCTGAGTTCTGCAGTGCTTATGCAACTATTTTTTTTTCTTTTTTTCATGATTAACTTTATTTTCTTTAACTGCATGAACAGATCTTAGACTACACCGCAAGGAGAGGGTGGAGTGATGAGGGGTTTATTATTGCGGGTTCGTTATTGATTGGGTCTTCCAACTTCTGTAAGTTTGTGTTAACTTTCTTTCTAACGGAACGTGATTTAATAGATATATTTGATGCTAATTTAGGGGTTGTATTGGATTCTATATCGATTGTCGTTCCTTATTTGAGTACGCTTTTGTGCTTATTGCATTGTTTTAAAGCCATTTTGCATTCATAAAACTTTATTAGTATAAATAGGATATTTGGATTAGCATCATTTATTCCAAAACCCAATAAACCAGACTGCCGAGATATATAATGTTAGGCTGGAAAAGTGATACTGTGGATATTGTTGCATAAAATAGTACTCCCTATTAAAATGGTGAAAATGAAATAAGGTTAGAAGAGACGAATGTTTGTAACAGATTGAATATCTCATTAGATATTCAATCTGAAGCGAAATATTGACATTCAGAAGTTTTGTTGTGCAGGCGAAAGTAAGTGTTCAGTTTAGGACCCCTGAAGCGAACTTGACTTTGAATTTGGAGGTGAGTTTTGGATATTTACTCAGGCGCAAGGACACATATGGCAAGCGAACCAAGTGACGACTGATATGCCCAAAATCTCTAACGTCAGTCAGGTTCGTGAAAAATTTACCGACTGGTATGCTTATGATGTTTTTCTCTACTTTATATCTTCCAAAAGCTCCATTTAAAAAAATAATAATAAAAAAAAATTGATAATTAGAGTCAATCCTTTTGACACAAAACTCTTCTTTACACTTGCTAACATTTGAAAAGCCAATAAAGGTCGTATTTTTCGGCTTATAAACTGCCTATCACCTTGAACGTACACCTGAAGTACATAAACTCAGTATGATATGCCAAGAAATGTGAGCTTATATCTGCTTTTACAAATCTTAGTAAGTTGCCACAAACACCCATTTAGTATATTTACTTTTTTTTAATGTTTGTAGTCATTGTACTGAATACTCGAAAGCTGTTAAGTTGCTCCGGCTGAAGTCATGGATAGATAGTCGAAAAAGAAAGATAAACAGGTTTGCCTCAATTTCAAAAAAATACAAGTGAGGGCTGCAAAGCAAAATGTTATGGTAACACCGAGTACTCCGACCATGCTTGCTGATATTGAAAGGAATATTCATCGAATACACACAGGCTCTGTAATTCTAATCCATGTACACTTTGTATAAAGTTAACTTTAATAGGACTAACCTTGTATGCTGATATACAGAATATTAGGGGTGGCAATTCGGGTTGGCGGGTTCGGGTTGGCGGGTTCGGGTTGTCAGGTTGGCGGGTCAGAAAACCCCAACATGAACCTGACCCATTTAAATCATCGGGTCAGCTATGTCAACCCTAACCTGTTTACACGTAACCCGAACCTGACCCATTTAACCCGTATATATACTTAGGTTGACAGGTTAAATAGGTTACATGGGTTGAATATGTTAAACGGGTTTCGAGTTGACCCATTTAATCCGTTTTATATAAAAGTTAGCACATTACACGAGTTAAATGGGTTAAACGGGTTAGTGGCTCGACCCGTTTAACCCATTTAACCCGTATAATTAAATATAAATAATTTTTAATTAAGAAAAAAAACTTTAACGGGTTGGCGGGTCGACCCGTTTATTTTATTCTCAACCCGAACCTGACCTGTTTAATAAACGGGTTAGATATGTCGACCCAAACCTGACCCACAATCTATTTTAGCTCAACCCGAACCTGTTAATTTTCGTGTCGGTTTCAGGTCGGGTTTCGTGTCGGGTCAGAAATTGCCACCCCTACAGAATATCGTACATGAATTGTACATGAATCTTAGCATTCATCGTGAACATAGATGCATTTACTAAACCCCTTAACTGCACAGCGAATACCATTAACATCCTAACATGATACGACACACTCGAACCTCTTTTTTAGCCTAACTTACATACGCCAACATCCCGCAGCAATGCGCGGGCTTAAGCCCTCGTTATAGCTAAATAATGTGCTTCTATGTGCGTGTATGTTTGAGAGAGAACAAAAATATTTGTTAAAATCATTATAATGCACATGACAATTATGTATATCATTAGCACTGCAATTGTCAACTTTTAAGGGTTTTTTTTTTTTTTTTTTTTTTTTTTTTTTTTTTTTTTTAGCATTTAGTATTTGTCCATGAATTGCAAAATTCCTTCATTGATCATTTACTATTTAAAAGTTTAGTTTTTTTTATCTTCATCTACGAAAAAGGTAGACGGTCAAGTATACCGATGTCCTTACAAAAGGTCTCATGTATTTTGGAGGTGGTAACAATAAAGGTCTTTCAAACTCACTAGGTAAATGTGTTTAGATGCCGAAGGAAATGATCGAAGATGGTTACGGATACTCTCGTTAAGTTGCGTACATTTGCGTCAAAAGACTCGTGCTTCCCAGATTCTCGAAAAACTCCTCTTTTACCAATTCTAGCTTTGATGATCTTTAAAATTCATGAAATTGTCATATATCTCCATGTTCGTTTACTATGTTGAGTGAATCTAATGATTGTGACAGAGTAAAAGTAAACTTGTAAGAAGTGATAAGGATCATAGATAAAACCCAAATTGGGGATCTTCTCGTAATATTTGATGCTTTTGGTAAGGATCTTTGTCAAGCTTCACGCATTCTTTTAACCTAGTGATAATATTGACCGTGATCATTATCGCAACTTATCGCCATATCTTCTCTCTCTTCAACCAACATCACCATACGTAGGGTAAAACACAAATATACCCACTGAATACACAAATATATCCAACAAAACGCTCATACACACACAAAATGAAAGAAAAAGAAGTCAGTCGTCTGGAAAACCGACTTGTGTTACAAAGAGATGTAAGACGCATTATGGGGTGAGTGTTGTAACGAGAAAGAATCTCGGGGTGTCATATAAAAAAGACACGTCCTTGTGATCTTATTACCACCGGTCTTATTTGCAAGACAAAAGCACATAGTAAAATGACAACGATACAAGTACAAAGTGAGCATCCATTAATGCCATGATATTCCAATGCTAAAACAGACTAAGGCTATATTTGATAAAAGTAACTGTGAGCTATAGCCACAGCTCACTGCTCACCGCTCACAGCTTTTTAAAAAAACATTAAGGCTATGTTTGGCGCGGAGCTTTTTTTGAGCTTTTTGGGGTAATGAGCGGTGAGAATGAGCTTTTTTATTTTTGATGTTTGTTTGGCATGAGAGCTGTGGGCTTTGCTATTTTTTAGGAAAGCTCATTTTCCCAATGCTTCTTTATGAAGCTGTGAGCTTTTTTGGCTACTGCTCACAGCTCACAGCTACTGCTCACTGCTACTGCTCAATGCTACTGCTCACAGCTACTTTTGCCAAACATAGCCTGAAAAAATAAGCTTTTTTAAAAAATAGCAAAGCTCGCCGCTTTTTTGCCAAACGAACACTAAAAATCAAAAAGTTCATTGCTCACCGCTCATCATCCCAAAAAGCTCCAAAAAGCTTTGCGCCAAACATAGCCTAAAGCTATCTTGACTAAAAAGAAAAACACGATAATTTTCTCGGGATCTTTTTGTATCGAAAACATATGTCAACCTTAAAACATGTGACTTATTTACATTGCAATTGATTGTTTTAAACTAAAACTTTCTATTTTAATTTTTTTGCATAACATCTCGCTCTTGTATGATGTCTTGACATGTACTCCGTATCTTTTATATCTTAGGGGTGTTTCTTTTTGATTTAATGTCCTAGATAGGAACAAAACAAGATGAAAACAGGAAAGTTGAGTGTTTCTTTTTAACTTATTGTAGACATGAATCCTAACTCTAGAAGGGAGTAAAAATGAGGGTCTTCCACATCTAGGACACACCATTACATATATACCCCTTTCCTCTTTCCTCTTCATTGTTTCTTTAACCATGAAAAAAATAAAATCACGCTCCATCTGCACGGACCACATCGTCGGCGACGTTCTTGCCATCGCTCATTATTGCCGGTCCGTTCTTGCCATCGCTCTTTCTCACCGTTGCCGTCGCCGTCTCTAATTTTTGTGTTGTCATACCTCCAGTAATTGGGAGGTTACTTTAATGTAATTGGGGGGTTTCTTTAATTTATAGTATTTGTTTGTTCATTGATTTGATATATTTCATAAAAGTTATTGGTCAATTTCCACGGCATAGGCAAATATTTGATTTTTGAATTTGGTTTTGATTCAATAACTTGGTTGACATAAGATTTGGATCAACTTTGTAAAGTATGGATTTATGTGTAACAGATTGAGCAATCGGTTACAAAGTTATATATGATATGAGATTGTTGACAAAAATTGTAATTGGTTGATTTGGGAAATTGACGTGAAGCATAATTTGGGTTGTTGCAGTAGAGATTCATTTGGATGAAAGGGTAAAAAGGTCATTTTAAGACATTCATTAAGAAAAGAAAAAAAAAAAAAAAATTTTCTCATCTATCCCTTTACAAAAGAGATACTTTATTGAACTAGGAACCTTCTACAAAAAGGAAAGAAAAAGAAACAACCCTTAGTTTATTAGACTAATGTTAGTGGTGACCACTTTCTCACCCCAAGCAACCCCGTTACGTCAGTGTCACCTCAAATTTCTCTCTCAACAACTCCACCCCAACCACAATTAGCTAATGATGACGATAAAAGCGACCACAAGTTTTTTTTCCCTTAAATTAAAATTCCATTCAATAATTAAATAAATGTTACAATAAGTATTTAACACATTTAATAAACCATTAAATAAACATTACAAACATTTTTACAAACAAAACCTTGACTTGTTAGCTATAACTAATTTACAAATAACTATTATTTGGGCCAAATGAAATTAGTTGGGTCATTATGTTTTTAAAAACCCATTTGTACCAACTAGGGTTTTATATATATAACCCATCCATTATTTGTCTTCTCCAATCTCCACATCCTAAATATACTGGTCACTATAGCCGCACCATTTTTTTTCCTAAGCAACTGTCACATTTGACCAGCAATTACTCCCCAACGGTCGAAAATTAAAGGCAAGTGAGTGCAATTGTTTCGGTCGGTGATGCAACCGAGTTTTGGAAAAGATTGGAGGGCGACGCGTTGCTATGGGGAAAGCTAGGGGGAAACACGTTGCTTTGGGCGGTTGTGGTTGCCAAGCAACGCCCATTAGCAGCAGTCTTACTTAAAAGCGCGGATAACTTTTTCTTGAAACTTAAAACTTAAAAATAAATAATGTGTTATACTTGATGTACCATTGATTAAAAATGGTAACAATATCTATCACTAAAATAATATGAAGTAGTTTAAATATTGTTTTATCCTCAAACTTTTATCATTTTTCATTTTTAACCTATAAACACTTTTTGTTTTCCTCGCAATAACTACAAATTGAACTCGTAAATATTGCATCAAAAGTCACACCAGAATCACAAATTCGCAAATATAATATTTAAAGCTATACACCGTCGCTTGGCACGAGTATTCATCTAGTTTTGGTAACACACTTATCTTTTGTTAAAGTCATTCACAAGTAGCATTGTAGCAACTTTGAAAGTACGTAATATCTATTTATAACTCTTATTTATAACTCTTTATCTATAATACACATAATACACAAAACAATCTCTATCCAAAATTTTCAGATTTACAAGAAATAATGCATAGTTTACAACACTTTAATGCACCCAATTTTTAAAATTACAACAAATTAAGCATATTGTACAACAACAAAAAAGACATGTCATTTTCAGACCAAAATTCTATCAAACATCATTAATGCTATTAAAAACACATCTTCACCAAAAATTACAACCATTTAAGCACAATATATAAAAGCTGCAACCCTTCATTAAAACTCATCCATATTATTTCCGAGCCATAAAAATCGTCATTTGTTTCAAAAACCATCTGATTTAATAATCAAGGACAACAACTACAACAACCCACAACAACTTTATCATCTCAAACTCGAAACATAAAGAAACAATAAAAAGATCTCGGATTTTCAACTTGTTTTAGGAATCTTTAAAGATTCGACAAGTTTGAACAAAAACCCATCATCGATCTTAAAAATTAAAACAAAACAAAGTACCTACCCGAGACCTTGTTATCAAGATCTTTGTCGTGTTCTTGTTCAGATTTGAGACTAAATGGATTTTGTGTTTGGTTGGTGCTCGGTTTATAGCAGGAAGAAAAAGATATTGGTAAAGGTGTACACGTTGGGTCGATGTGAGATACAGAGTATGACTATATTTCGTTTTTGGAGTATGACTATATTTCATTTTTGGTGTAAGAAAGTAATAAGAAATTGCTATTGTGTTGCTGCGTTTTGGTTGCAAGAAAAGAGAAGAAAGCTTTGTGGTGGCTACAGTGTTTGACTTACAGTGAGATTAGGTTTAGAAAAATGAGGGTAGTGTTATTTATAATTTGTTAATAATATGGGTTGGGCTTTTCTAATCCGAATTGGGTAGTATTAATTTTTTGGACTGATTGCACCGTGTATCTCCATCTCTACTAATAAAAGAAAATGTGTTTCTTTTGCTATCAAATAAAACCACAAAAACTAATAGATACCCTGATGAATAATTATTACAGAGTAAAAACGTGTAATTGGCTTGTTGGTCATAGCTTGTTGATGTCGTGTTGCTGAATTTCCGTACATTTATTGTAAAAAAATGTAACAATTTAAATACTTAGTTCATCGGAGATTAAAATACTTAAAGTTATTGCTAGAAAAAAACATATAAATGAAAAACATTTGTTCACCACAAAATTTAGTCACAGGGTACCCGCCGCCGCACAGCGCGGGTACCCTGCTAGTATAAAAGTATGCATATGCTCAGCCAAAATCTCACCCTTAATACAAGCTTCAACTTTAAGATTACTACAATGAAACCCATGAACTTTTAATTCTAAAAAAATTCAGATACATTTTCCCTCAATTACTTTACACATACTCTTCTTCTCAAAAATACAAAACCGAAACCCATATCTGTTACCAAAAGTCATCATAAACCCAAAAATGATAAAAGTACTTGATACGTTACTTTGCGTTACTACAAGGCTAGTATTTTCTAACATATAATGTATATGATATCTTAAGAGTCTTTGAACTATCTCTAATCTTTGAACGTTATTTATAATCATAAGATATTACCTAATGGTAATATCTTATTTGTTTTTGTGGGTTTAGTTTTGGTTATTTTTTAGGAATTAAAGATTTGATATGGTCAGCCAGGTCCGTCTCTCAACCACAAGGCCATTAGAGCAAGCACTTTAAGCCATAAGAACCTAAAATTTTATATCTGTACTTGTGATGGTCAGTAATATAAATACGAAAATAAAACCCTAACGATGCATAATTGCAAATAAAGAAAAACTTTGCTTTAGCAATAAGACATGTAGTTTTTAAAGCATTACTTGTCTGTCACATATAAGTGTTCATTTTTATAATGCACAAAGTTTTAAAAAATCTCACTAACAACACTTCTCACCAATCAATATCATTCATACCCACTAAAGTCTACTTTAATTTGTTGAAATACAAGGTGAACACTTATTATAAGACATCAAAAAATAGCAATGTGAACACTTAAAGTCTACTTTAATGTAGGACAAAGCGAGTATAATTGTTTCCAAGTCTTTATCGCTAAAATCGATTTAGGTCTTGTGATAACCCTTCCAGCTAGGGCTGAGTAACGGGCCAAACCCGGACCGACCCGATACGAAACCGAACCGAAACCGAGAAAAAGCTATTTCGAGAAAAAAAAAAACTGTGTTTTGACCCTAATCGAACCGAACCGAGTAAAATCAAGATATTTATACAAAACCAAAAACCAAACCGACTAAGGTTGGTTCGGTTCGATTCAGCCTGGTTTCGGTCAGGTTGTCGGTTCGGGTCAGTTTTCAGATGCTTTTGCTCAGACCTACTTGAGTGCCAGCCAAATACAAAGCTAAATTTATAAACTTTGGTGACAAAAATGTGCAATACACAATAGCCAAAGCCCATTTCCACAACTTTTTGAAAACATTTCAAACCTTGGCGGTCAATACCTCATTTCAAAATCCACACACACACACACACAAACCCTAAAAGCCAAAATTAATTAATTTTATATAAAAAAAAAAAAAAAAATGAAAGGAATGAAGCCGTTGAAGCAGCTCAAGCTCTCTGTTCCAGCTCAAGAAGCTCCAATCACCAGCTTCTTGTAACATTCAATTACTACTATTTACTTACATTTCTTCGTTTATTTCGTTAACCGCGTTCTGTTTAAGCTTATATAGCGGGTTTATGGCTTATGTGGTTTTCGGCTTATGTTTCATAAGCTCACTTTTTGTGGCTTATTTTGAAACTTTCCGGCTTATTTAAGCTTATTATGTCATAATAAGCTTATATAAGGCTATAAGCCGAAAAGTTTCTAAAATAAGCCACAAAAAGTGAGCTTATGAAACATAGGCCCAAAACCAAATAAGCCATAATCCAGCTATATAAGCCGAAACAAACACCCCCTCTGAATATTTTGTATTTGGTTTGATAATTTTGAATAAAGTTTCCGCTTAGTTTGTCGGTTTTGTTTTCCGTTGATTCCGATGTATAGATTTGGATGCTACTTATCTGCTCCGTTGGTTTGTGATTGCGTTTATATTTATGTAGATTGGTTAAAATTTTGTGTATCGACTTAATTTAGGGGGTGGTTGTTTTGGCTTGTATAGCGGGATTATGACTGATGTGGTTTTCGGCTTATGTTTCATAAGCTCATTTTTTGTAGCTTATTTTTAAACTTTTCGGCTTATATAAGCTTATTATGTCATAATAAGCTTATGTAAGGCTATAAGCCGAAACGTTTCAAAATAAGCCACAAAAAGTGCGCTTACGAAACATTAGCCGAAAACCACATAAGCCATAAGCACACTACATAATCTTAAACAAACACCCCCTTCTAGACTCGTAGAATGTGAAGTTTTTTGTTCATTCGATTCACAATTGTGTTCATATTGCAGCAAGCTGGTTATATTTAGTGTTATGGGCATAAATGTTTGACTGGATTTGTAGAAGACGGTGTTATTTGTACTTCTGGATTTACATACTAATTTATGTGTCTATAGTCATGTATTTAATAGTTGTATTGGATATGCAGGACTGCAAGTGGGACGTTTCATGATGGGGATTTACTTTTGAACTTGAAGGGTTTACGACTCAAATCCGAGGAAAAGGAAACTACTGTAAGTTTCTAACCTTTATCATATGTAATCGGCTTAAATTAAATCAGTTTTGCACAATCTCGTGAAACCCATTATGGTTGCGTCATACTACAGCATATTGCAAAAATAAAGTTGCACACTCACTCATTAGTGGCATGACCATATTAGAAGTTGCAAAAGCTATATTGGTACATGACTAAGCCATTTGGTCCTCGTGAACAAGCTGACACTGCCTTAGTTACTTTTAAACGTAGTGTTTTCTATGAGGAGCTATAATAACTATCTAAAAAGGTCTAGAAGACACTGATTTCTACAATTGCTAGTTGATTTAGACTTGCCGAAGATCTAGATTATCGTATCAGACTATTAGCGTGGAAATTAAATAGCATGTAAGAATTATTGGGAAACGATAAAAGATACATTTGGTCATCGAGATTGAATAGCATATGGAAAACAATTTGATAAAAGGTGTATGATATCTATGAAAACTCATTTTGATTTTGCTACTTGGACAGCTTACAGAAACCAAGGAGGTTGATTTACAGTTTTCACTAGAAGACCTTGAAACCATCAAAGTCATTGGAAAAGGAAGTGGAGGTGTTGTTCAACTGGTTCGACATAAATGGGTTGGAACATTATTTGCTTTAAAGGTTAGATTGTTATAAATTCATATTGCCTGCTTCTTGTTTGTCTATAAACTTATTGTTCATTCTGCGTTTTGCTATTGATTTCTATGACTGCAAAACATGAACGTTATATGGAATAGACTAGATAGGAACACTTGTCGTGTATTAAGCCATCTTAACGGCTTGTCACCTATCTCGTGTTTCTTTGTCAATACACAAGATTTTTACATAATCCTCAGATTTTTCTGACTTTCTTTGCTGCATGTTAACTTGCATTTCAACTTTAAAACCATTTAGGCTCTACAATTAGGTGAACGGAAATCAGATGAGTCCTTATTTGTTGCTATATCAACTTTTTCATGACTCGCTACCCTTTTTTTGACTTGCATTGCTGCATACATTACTTCTATGTCCTTGGGTTTTGTTTTAGCGCAAACAGGGGTCATATGGGTTGAATTGACGAAAGTTGGCCAAAGTCTATTTTCAATGCATACAACCTTCTAATCCTTCTGTACCATTTTATTCAAAATATTAAATTAGTGCTTGTAATGGTATTGCTTTTGTAATCATAGCGAGCCCATTAACATAAGAAATGTGCCCAAAAAATTTGTGGGTCAACCCGGACCGGTTCTCTTTTCCAAGCCTTTCATGTGACCTTGGCATCTTTTTGGATATGCATTCTTATAACTTTGGAGTGCCTGGTTTATACTTTGTAGGTGATTCAGATGAACATACAAGAAGAAATTCGTAAACAGATTGTGCAAGAGCTCAAAATTAATCAAGCATCGCAATGTCCTCATGTCGTGGTTTGTTACCACTCTTTCTACCACAATGGAGCCATTTCTTTGGTATTCGAATACATGGACCGTGGATCTTTAGTCGATGTTATCAGACAACTTAAGACGATTCTTGAACCATATCTTGCTGTTGTCTGCAAACAGGTTAGTTTATGATACAATCAAGCCTTCTTTTCCTGCATTTCAGAGGACATATTTATAAGCTTGTTTAAATGTTACCCCAGGTGCTGCAGGGTCTTGTGTATTTACACAATGAAAGACATGTAATTCATCGCGATATTAAGCCATCTAACCTTCTCGTAAACCAAAAAGGACAAGTGAAAATTACAGATTTCGGCGTGAGTGCAATGCTGGCTACCTCTATGGGTCAACGAGACACATTTGTGGGAACATATAACTATATGTCGGTAAGTGGAATGTTAATGTAATTACATATTTGTTTTTCACATTAGTTTGTTACGACTAGCATGAAATTGATTATTTAAAACTGTTTTACCTATATATTGCTTTTATATTCTTAAGCCGGAAAGAATCAGTGGGGGCGCTTATGACTATAAAAGTGATATTTGGAGTTTGGGACTAGTGATCCTCGAGTGCGCTATAGGACGATTTCCCTATATACAAAATGAAGATCAACAAGTTTTGCCAAGTTTCTACGAGCTATTAGATGCTATTGTCACAAAGCCACCACCTTCTGCTCCAACTGATCAGTTTTCACCAGAGTTCTGTTCGTTTGTCTCTTCCTGGTAAGTTGAAGCTAGAATTTTAGCTCTTATAAGTTTATACTTAAGTCGTAGTTTATCTAAATCTTCTTAGGGTAGTTCTTTATGTTAATTATATTATGCACAAATGAGATATAAAATTGTGAAACATCATGTCTGTTATTTTTGGTATTGGGTGTTCTCATCCTTTATATAACTTTGATCTTGCCGTTTTTATGAATATGCAGCATACAGAAAGACCCAAAGAATAGATCATCAGCTCTAGACCTTTTGGTTAGTATAAATTCTCCATGGCAACTTTAATGATTATGAGTTAAATGGCAGTGTCGACCCATTTATTTATGAATGGGTCGATTTGGGTGGTGTTGAATCTCAGAATGGTCAAACATGTCAAATAATTTTTTTTAGCTAAAAGGAGAGCGGCTCAAATTGTTTGAGGGGATTGAAACTTTGAAAGTTACCCAACCTGTTTTGACCCGTACATAAAACCTCTAAATTCATTGTAACAGAATTCTTTTTGTGATCATATGATTAACAAAAAAAGTGTTAGTGGGTGGTCAACGCTACCTGTTTTGATCCATACTAAAAATGATTTGTTTCTACTTTCTACTCGAACCCGCTATAACTTGATATCACCCCGCCCATCTTTGCCTCCTTTAGTTATGATGCATTTGACCCGTACTAAAATGATTTATTCTGTTTGTCTTTCAGAGTCACCCTTTCATTAAGAAGTTTGAAGACATGGACATTGATCTTGGAATTCTGGTAGGTTGCTTGGAACCTCCGATAAATTTCACAAGATAGATTTGCCTGTAACCGTGTAACGAGCTTATGCTACATAACAGACGCTTATACTATTTCATATATTAAATGTTTTAACATATTCAGCTCATATCATTGTAATATACGTCTGCAGCTTGCTTTCGTATGACATCAAGTAATGTATGAGAATATCACGTTAGCTACCTTTGTCACTTACCTCCGAAACTTTCTAATAAAGACAATAAAAGAAGTATTGTATGTTTAGTTATGAAGTAAAATAAGTAAGATTACACATTTTAAGTTTAAAGATAAATAAGTACTCAATAAGTTTAAGCCAATACAAGAAACACACATCTATCATATTGGTTTCTGCTAGTAGATAGGTGATTTAACACAAAGGCCAAAACCAATTCTTGGTGGAAGTTTTCTTTGCCTTTTTATTTTTAAATCCTCCTCCACTCTCCTGTCAAAACAACGGATATAAATTAATGAAAGTTGAAAACAAATTGCTATAAGACAAAAGCAACAATATTTATCTCAAATCATATTTACATGCCAAAATAAATTAAAATAAAATAAAAAATTGAAACGAAGTTTATCAATTATAAAGCAAAACAAGGTGAGAAAGTTGGGAGATCTATACAATTTAGCAGAAGTACCTTTTTATAGTGAATGTAAGCAGCTTTGCCATTCATCTCTTGCCCGTTTTTAGCGACATAAACCTGAAAGTACAAGAAAATTCTATTTATATCATACAACACATAAAGAGATGCCATCAAAAAGTAGGGGTAGCAATTGCTAACACGAAACAAAACCCAAAACCGACACGGAAATATACAGGTAGGGTCTGGTCTAAACAGTTTCCAAGCCGTGTGTGTTAAGCAGTTTGACCCACCAACCCATTTGAGTTAATTTTAGATAAATTATGTGTATAATGGGTTAAACAGGTTAAATGAGTTAAATGGATGAAACAACTCAATTGCCCGCCAGTTTAGAAAAACAGGTTGAATAGGTGGCGTCCGGGTTATGAGTAAACTGGTTAGGATTGACGTAACTACTTAAACATGTCGTGCTTGGGTTAAGGTGTTCTGACATGCCAATATTAAACCAAACCGGAGCTGTATTTTGTTCTAACAGTTTCTTAATTTGAAATGACTACAATAACAGAAGAAGAACATTCCAACTTACCCTCTTCCCATCGCCATTTGTGAACCGAGGTCCTGTCGCTTGACCATCTGCTTGAACCCTTCTTTTTCCAGCATATTTGGTAATCCCTTTCGCAGTATTAACTTTAGGATTCATAAAACCTTGTGACGTTTCTTGAGTCTTTGATTTTCTTGAATTTTTCCTTGATAAGCTTGTCTCGGCTTTATTACTTCTAGCAGCTTGTTTAGTTTTGTCACCATTGCTGAATTGGCCCTAAAATTGGAGTATGGATCAACACAACTAGTCTGACTTGACCAAACGCTACTCAAGAGATGCTCAAAAAAGACACATTGTTTTCCATATTTTACATTCAACATTTTGTTGGCAAACATGAAGGCAATGGTACATAAAATATGAACTAGCTGGTATAACTTATATTCATAATGACAGACTTGCAGTTGAATTCTTACACCCTTTTTGTTTGGGGGAAAAAAAAAAAAGCAATGTCGTTTTTGTTGAGACAGTTAAATAACAGCCCCTGAATTTGGATTTTTGCAAATCATTATGTAACTAAACAGATGTAGTGTTTTTCTCATAATTTCCAGAATAGATGATTCCAGGACTTCATATACATAAATTCTAAAACGGGATTCGGAGCAAATCCAAAAGCACCAACTGTAAAATAAATGAAGTAAAATAAAGTTACTCCCTTGATACAATGAAAATGCAAACTAGAGGACTACTTATCAGATATGTAATACATTTCGTTTAAAAGGAGGCGATTATATAAAGAATATAATGGCTATGAAAACCAAGGAGCTTACAATAGTATATATATGAGCAGGTGATGTATCATTACAGCACCACAAAATGCATCTTAAATGCACCGATATACAGCCCCGTGACATCACCAAAACATAGCACATCCAACCAGCCTGAAATGTACAAATTAAGGCATCATAGTTGCATTATCGGATATGCGATATATCTTCAAATTTGACGTGAAATAAGAAACTTGGTATTGAAATGTCCAAAATGGAATTAATTTAAATTTAAATTCTATTGCTGACACAAGACGAAGTTATCTAGTCAATCATCCTAGCGAACCTATATATTTGAAAACTGGGAGGAATTACCTGTTAAAATAAAGTTCTGTAAAATGGCTCCTTTCGTCCTTTGGAGCTTCTCATTTTCATCCCTGGAGCGTCATAGAGGAGACTCCTTTGGGCCATTTTATTCATAATTATATTAAGCAGACTGATATAAAAATGAAGAAGCTGTCTAGAGCCAACAATATGCAGACCTTTCACCCGAAAAATGCTCAGCGGAAGACGACTTATGCTTGTACCTTTGATATCTAACACTTTTAAACATTGCAAATGTCCAAGTTCTGCAGGCAATTTCTCAATTCGAATACAATTGGGGAGACATAGATATTCAAGACGCTTCATCTTACAGATGCTGTCTGGAATATTTTGTAAAACCTCACATTTCCATATGAATAGCTTGTTTAAACATTCTAATCGGCCAATATCCTCGGGTACCTTCTCAAGATGACAACAAGATATGATTTCAAGAGATTTTAGATGTTTCAACATACAAATGCTATCTGGAAGATGTTTAAGCTCTATAGATGAGAAAGTTAGTTCCTCTAGATACTCTAACATCCCAAGGTCATTGGGTGCCTCCGGTACATTGCCTATGAGTGTAAGCGTTCTTAAAAATTGTAAACGGAAAATGCTTTCTGAAAAACACTCATAGTTTATGCAAAGACACAGACCTACACCTATCGACATAGGCTTCTCAAGATTTCCAAACGATGAAACTGGATCTTTATAATCACATGAAAACTTAAACTGTGGATGTTTATTATCGGAGTGCAGCAGACATGCATCTATGGGCTCCTGAATTCGAAGTAACTTACATAAAGAGCCAACCTCATTTGAATCAAAATCTTTTTCATATAAAAAAGATCCAGGTCTCCCACGACCACTTTTGTCTAAGTAGACAAGCTTTTTCAGACATCCAACCTGAGCATTAATCTCTACCAGGTTATAGCAATTTTCAAGATATAACCTTCTGAGATTTGGAGTCAGCCCAAGGTCAAGGATCCTCAACTTTGAATGCCAGAGGTCTAGGCTAATGAGCTTTAGACTTTGAGCAGGCATGTGAAGTTCTACTAGTTCATCACATCCTTCAAGAATAAGTCTTTCAAGATTCGGGGTATTCCCCAAGCGAAGGGTCCTCAATTTTGAATGCCTGAGGTTGAGACATATGAGATTTAGACATTCAGTGGGTATGTAAAGCTCTACCAAATCCTTGCATCCTTCAAGAGACAGTACCTTAAGATTCGGAGTAATCCCAAGGTGAATAGTTCTCAACTTTGAATGACTGACGTCAAGAGATGTGAGCTTTAAACTTTCACCAGGCATGTGAAGTTCAACCAAATCATTACAATAGTTAAGACTTACCTCCTCGAGTTTCGGGGTAATCCCGATGTAAAGGTTCCTCAACTTTGAAGACCATATCTCAAGAACTTTGAGCTTTAGACATTCAGAGGGCATGTGAAGTTCCGCCAAATCATGACAATCTTCGAGTATTAGCGTCTCAAGATTTGAAGTAACCCCAAGGTTTAGGATCTTCAACTTTGAACTGAGGCGGAGAGATCTGAGCTTTAAACATTTAGTCGGCATGTGAAGTTCTACCAAACTATCACAATCTTCAAGAATTAACACCTCAAGATTTGGAACCATTGTAAGGTCGAGGGACCTCAACTTTGTATTAATGATGTTGAGGAACCGGAGCTTATTAAGAACCTAACATAAGTACAAAAACCAATTAATATTGGTGCAATGACAAACCAAAAAGATATATAGGATCATAATGATTCATGCAAAACAACAAATCAACCATCATTATACTATACCTTTCCTTCTCCATCTTCCCAAAGTTGAACAATATTGCTGTCACCCATTTCAAGTCCAACCAGATTTTCTCCTTGAAATGTATTCGGTAAACTCGAAAAAGGAAAACCATACCATATCACAAATCGTAAGGAACTAGGAAAGTATTGGCTAATTTTATCAAATTTCCAGTTTATACTATTACTATTGCATTCATCTGAGATTGATATGGCAATAACTCTAAGATCCTTCATGTTTGCTAGACCTTTCATTTCAATTTCAGCAATGAAATCCAGTGACCGAAAGATTAAACATTGTGTTGCTTGGGTACCCTGGAATCCAAAAAAAAATGACCATGAATTTGTTTTCATAAAAATTGAAAATGTGTTAATTAAATCATAACTTGATCCTTACCGAGCCAGTAGTCAATATATCTTTAATTTCCTCATTAATCCACAATCGGCTATGTTTGTTAGGTTCATCGGGATACAAACGGCGAACAATATTCCTACCCATTTCTTCTAAATGGTCATGCATCCCCAGCTGCCCATTTTTATTACAAGTTATAAGAGATTTCTGCTCAAGAACTCTTAAACCAATTTTAGCATGGAATCCACGGCTTTCAAGCACTATAATTGCTATTTCTTTGTCCCTACCTTTTAGTATGCATGCAACATCTAAGAATATTTCTTTGTATTCCTTCTCTAGACCATCAAAGCTTATTTCCAATCTATCCATAGTTTCCGTTAATGGAATTGTTTTTAGTCTTTCTATGGCATCTATCCAATAAGGCTCACTTTGACCACAAAGAAATGAACCCATAACTTTGATCGTTAAGGGTAGACCATCAGCATATTGTAAAACTTTTCGTGATAACTCTTCGTACCCTTGAATCGGGTTCTCTCTTCCAAACGCATACCTACTGAAGAGGCGACCAGCTTGCGCTTGAGATAACAAAGTCACATTATGAATCAAGCTCACTTGGTGGGCTACCAATACTTGCTCATCTCTTGTTGTAATTATAATTCTACTTCCTGGCTTAAACCAATTACGGTCACCGGCTAACGCCTCAAGCTGGTCTTTATGATCGACGTCATCAAGAACAAGAAGTACCTTTCTACCACGCATCATCTTTTGTATCATACTTTTTCCACCAGAAACACTGCTTACTTTAATGTTTTGATCTTTTAAAACATCTGAAAGTGCTTGTTTCTGCAACTTCTTTAGACCCGCCAAAGAGGCTTTTGAAACTTCCCTGACGTTTTCAATAAAGCTTGCACCTTCGAACTCAATGGATATCTTATCAAAAATAGCTCTTGCCAAAGTTGTCTTCCCCGCACCTCCCATACCCCATATCCCTAGCATGCGAACATCATCAACACCAGGTTCTAAGGAAGAAATTACTTCGTTTACACGGGTCTCCATGCCTACTAAATTTCCATCAATGCTCGAATTGATGAAACGTAACTCTAGTGAAATCTCTTCAACGATTTTCTGTATGAACCTAGCTTCATGCCTATATGTTAAAGAAAGATTCATTTAGCTTGCGATAATTTCCGAATTTTTTTAAATCTATAATAGTGACATAAATCATATATGAAGTAAATGGCGATATAATTATATATGATATATAATAAATAGTGAATGAGTAACAGATATGTTTGTTAGGTACGGGTAAACTTTGTACCGTTGGAAACTGGTCGGGTCTACGTACAAGTAAAACACTTTCTTCACTTCCTCGCAAAATGAATGAATGAACAAGGTTTTTCCATGTTGAGGTTACCCGGGGAGGGCGAGTGTTTTTTACTCATATGTACGCGACGTCACCGGGTTAATCCCGGGAGCTTTTGCGACCCTTCTTAGGCCACCCCAAATGTACACACCTAGCGAGGTTTGAACCCTTGACCTCGAGGAAACCAAGGACCTTACCACTAGGCCTTATGTTGGTGGTTAAACAACTATTTCATTTTCAACACATAAGAGCCACTTGTTCATGGTGACATAGGCAAACAATACACTTGAACTTTCATTGGCCTGTGATTCAGGATTGATCGACGCCCGATGATGCTTGACCGAATGAATCTTAGTAAAGAGAGAAAAATAATACCACTCACATTTAAACTTGTTAACATGACTTGGTAGTTTGGTAGTGTTATAAAAAGTTGATTAACATGACTTGGTTCTGTTATAAATGTAAATTCCAGTGCAGAGTTTAGCATGCATGTGGTATATACAAATGGGTAAATGACCACCACTAAATTCCTTTTCTACCATTGCCCAACCACGAAACGTGACAAATGAGGGAACGACAAGCCATCCCCACAAATGACACACACCATATGCTGTAAGAGGTTGCTTGCTAAAAACCTTATTTGCATAGATAAGATAGATATGATGATTGATGAAGAAATTTACCCATTAGCAATGCTTTTCAACTCCCAGCCAGCCAAATCGGATGCTTCTTTCAAAGCCTCCCTCCATTTCCTAGCAGCCTCTCCCTTTCCGTGTTTCGCAAATGCATCTCCAACTGACCCAGTTTGTTTGCGAACTTCAGTGGGCTCCACGTCATAGAACACGGGATAAGCAGTATGCCCAAAACCTTTCCGGCATTCCATAATCTTAGCAAGCTCTTCCAAGCACCAAGATGAAGCAGCATAGTTCTTGGAGAATACAATAATGTAAAATTTTGAGTCTTCAATGGCCTTAATAAGCTCATCACTTATCATTTTCCCTTGCTTAATATTTTCATCATCTTTGTATGTTTCAATACCTCTTTGTGTAAGAGCATGATACAGATGATCAACAAAATTCTTTCGGGTGTCTTCGCCTCTAAAGCTTAAGAAGACATCATACTTAAAGCATGAAACTGAAGTTGAATCCATTGGAAGTTTGGTTGAAGATGTTGAAAGAGTTTATGTGAAGAAAGAAAGGAATTCCAGGTGCAGTGATGTGTTTATGTTTGTTGAGAAACAAAAGCCACTCATTTGGTCTTTTGATCAATCAAAAAAAAGATAAGATTCACTGTTTGAAGTTTGAACTTTCAACCAAATGACCAGTACATGCACCATTTTATAAAATGGCTTTTGATATTTATGTTTTCACGTTTTGATAGTTGCATACTTGCACATGTTTTTGCTTCTTAATTTTCATATTAATGATGATTTAAAAGATCATTACTTACGTAAATTTTATGTCAGTAACTTCATATATAGCATTTGCTACAAACAATGATTAAATAATAGCCGGTGATAGCATATGGGAGCTCCATTCCCATTGGCTAAAGCCTATGCATTCGAAACAAGCCCACTAAAGCTAAGACATGTCACTGTTGGAATATGTGAATCATAACAATAGTATAAACACATAAACATCAAAGAGTACGCAGCGGAATAGATCAAATACAAATAATAAATTAACCGAATATAAATGGATGCGTACCTCTTTGTGATTTCTAGCAAGAACAAGAAACCAATGGAACAAGAACTATAAACCCTAATTGGGTTTAATGGTGGATCGACTAGGGTTAGTCGAATAGGGCAAATCACCTTGTTAGCAAAAGTATGCCAACACTTCGTTCTTGAACACACGTATTAGTAGCGTTTCAATAAGAAAAGCTAGGTTCTTAATTCACAAGCAATCCAAACACAATATTTAGAAGATCGCATAGGAACCCTAGAAGGGTGTAGTTGATCAACTAAATAAGAATGGTTTTAAGCTTAGAAATCTAGTAGGAACCCTATAAGGGTGTAGTTCGATTTCTAACTCAAGAGGAGAAAGAGAAGGAGATTTGGTTTGCAAGTGAACCAAGGGATGATTAGAATGAACAAAGGGGTTTGTTTATATACTAATCAACATCTTGGAGCACAAGACACAAACCCTACACCCTAATGGGTTGGGTTTGGCCAAACTTGGGTTTTACAAGCCCATTCCATGTTTTTCTTGAACTCTATTTTTAGTTCAGTCCTTCATCTTTCCTCCAACGATCATTTTGTGAATTTAATAATTATTCGTCACCAAAACAATAATTATTAATTAATTGAAACTCATACGTAAAGTGTGCAATCCCGAAGTCTCGAGTTCGAGTCCGGACATATTCATTAATTTTTATCCGTTAAAACTAACAGCTCCCACTCGGATATACATTAATGTAATAATGACAATGGTTAGTCTAGCATAACACGCCAATGTCCCCAGAACGATCACGAGTATGGTTTCCTGGAAAAAACCACCTTTGATGATTCATCATCATACTTATCCTTTTGATTCTAATACTATGTTAGTATGGATATGGATCGAAGTCATTCCATAATTAACTAGTGTTTCTCGTTATTTATGATCAAGCAAGATTACCAATTCATCTGAACGCATTCCAGATAGACCTTGGGCATGGCCATGCAAACATCTTGTTAATCCTACGAGTGGCCAAACAGTATTAAACTTCAAAACAAATTTGAAGGAACCAAATCCTGTATTGACTACAAGCATAACCTATGAACTTCGGATCACCTCTGAAAATAATCCTTATAACTACCAGTTACGGATAGCGTTAGATTATCTCACAGAAAATGAGCTACATCCACAGTAGTTACCTGGTATCTCAAGTCTGAGGATAAATATTCATGATTTACTCTAATGACAACATCCATAAGTACAATCATGTAATTGGGATTTTGTCCTATATCCAATTTATCCAGTATTGAATATCATGTGAATTTGGCATGTCCACGCATCAATATATTTTAATATATTATACCAAAACTCAGATTTGTCTTAGTTCAATGATACTCCCATATCATTAATTGACAACGGACTATTTAGAATAACATAACATAAGTTATTCATGGATTAAACATGCAAATATGGGATACAATCTATTATTAATGAAAACAAACGTACTCAGTACTTTAATTCATTATTAAATAATAATTGCTTAACATCCCTTATCCAAATACTAAATAGATCAATGCATGAAAAATTCTTGTTAATGAATTTTGTCTCAAGTAATAACAATCATACTTGTTGACAATTATGCCCAAGTAATGATAATCATACTTGTTGACAAGGCATTATTCAACTAACTTTGATCTATCGGAATTTTGAGAATACTTATTTCAATAATGAAATTCTTGTATATGTGCATTCAAATAATTTGATATAACCACATAATACATCATAAAATGTGTATGACATCCTCAACATACAATTTATGATAATTAAACTTCCAAACCTTTAAAGTTTAAAGTATTCTTATTCTTTAACGTATAATGCAACTATGCTTTTCGTTAAGCATAACTAGTACACATGGCTATTAACAAGGATGAAATCCTTCCATGACTAGTATTGAGTGTCATCTCAATTTATATTAGCATCTTTGTATGCAAACAACAATATGCTCTTTTCCGTAAACTTCAATGTGTAATGTTTTATGCCTTCCAAACTTTCAAGTTTGTTGGCTATGACAATTTTACAAATTGTTCATTTATAGAATCTAGAAATTGTTCCAGGCTGAGGATGTGATTCTATATCCAAATATATTCCTTTAGAATATTCATTACACAACTTATCTAATATCTTTCATTAGATATCAATGTTGTCAAATCATCTTTTATCAAAGCATGATATAACAACAACATGATGTACATGAAAAATTCTCGTGTCCAACTTAATTTCATTCATGTACTACATATCCATTTAAACTTTCTAAATGATATATCATGTTCTATTAGATTCATTTACCGCACATGTTTACATCAATAAACATATATTCAAGGTTGTATGTTTTACTTATTAAATCTTTCAAGTAAAGTTTCATTCCAAGTTATGACTTACCATTTAACTTATATAGAATGTTACTTCCTATATGTTATACAACATATATGATTTAAATAAGTAAACATAAAACTCCCACTAGCTTTCAGAATTACTTAGGAATTATCTTATTTTAAATTATAAATCAAAACTTAGATTTAATATTTAAACATAAGATTTATCTCCTTGATACATGCATCTATCCATACTTGGATTCTTGCATTTTGTATACTTTCAAAGATTAAATGAATTCATAAAACTCTTAATTACTCATCGTCCTCGCTTAAATAATTATATAAGAAAGAGGTTTTATAATCCATTGTCAAATTTCATATTCATAAAAATGAATATGACAATTACCATCTTTGTATTTTAATGTGCTTAGGAAAGAGTATTCAATCATAGTTAATTACTTAAGTATGATTAATAATCTTGTCATAAGACATACATTAAAATATGTATACAATTTTGTCCATATGATTCTTTATGCAAAGATTTAAACCTCTAGGATTTTTCTTCTCTTGCAGAAACTCATCTTCATTAAGATAAACCAAGTTTTCAAAGTTGACTTATCTTTATGGACAACATCTTAACATTCATAATATGAGCAATTTACCATAATTAGTAAATGCATCATTATGATTAACAGGCTTACTTGATCCTGTAATTCATAATTCTCAGCATATTAATTAAATATCTGAGACATCCCTACGGATCTATGAATGAGAGTTTCATCATGTTGAGATTTAACCTTTACATTTCAAACCTCATCATGATTTTTACTAGTGTGGTTTTAGAAGATTATATTTTGTAATTTTGATCTTTCAAGATCTAAACAAAACTCCCACTTGCCTTTTGTATTCTATAAATACTTTAGCAAGATGAGCAACACTAAATCGTTCTCATTTGGGATATTACAAAAATATTTTACAGTTCCTGACTCTTGTTTGTTAAAACTACTTATTAACAAAATCAGAACTTCATTTTAAGACTTTAATGTGATTTATCACATTCCATAATGTCTTATTTAATCTTCTAGGTTGGAGTCTTATTGAGTATATTCAATCCATACTCAATTTTCTAACCTTGATAACTTTTGGAAGAAAAGAAGTCATATTTATCTTTTAATCAAACAATATAACAAGAGTTTGATTTTTCCTAACTGAACACACCACCAACTTGTGATGTTTCATTAGAATTAATATTGTGAGACAAACTAACAATATGTAAGATAAACTTATTCCCTTTGGCTTACCTATTTACCAACTAAGTCAACTTAATGGTACAATAGAATTTCCAAGCCAATTGCATGCTATATAACATAAGTACCTTTTGAACAAGTTACTTCATGTTCATGTCTTAAGAAGACATAAACTGTTATATTTCCACTTTACGTTGTACATCATTGATCAACTCAATGATTTCTTGTTTGAAACATAACAAGTTTAACATCTTACTTTATTATAAGTCTTGTAATAGTTAAAAGACTTCATGTTTATAAGAAGATATAAACATAAATAACTAAAGTATTTGTGAACACCACCACTTGGTTTCAATAGTAATTTCAAGTTAATTTACTACTTCATTTGCTTATGTCATTTTATGAATTATCCAATTTAAGAAACTGCAAACTCACATAATTCCATTACATCAGTTGATCTGATAGTAATGAAATCATGTAGTTTACCTTTCTATTGCAATCTAGGCAGGTTACACCCTGACGTAAATTGTAAATTCAAGTGTTTCTTTTAATTTGAATATCATAAGACATAAAAGTAGTCTTATAATCACGACACATGTTCTACATAAGATAATCTTACACATTAAATGTATATGTCCTATTAGAACATTGATCTCTTACCTTGCAATTAAGAGAATCCTATCATCATATTTCTATGTATTGTTCCTTTGCACACAATAAACAATTCTCCAACTTGTGCATTGAACAATATCATGTAGTATATAAACAACACAACATACGTTTGTTTATGTGATTCAATATGATTTGTGTCATAAGTAGATGTAGGACTACTTTGTCTTATCAGGAAACGCATATGGCTATCCTAAGAACATGAGTGTCTACAATTTGAAAGTAATTATCTTGAAGATAATTTGGGCTACTACACATAAATTAAGTCTTGTAGATCCCACTGAATTACAGAACATAACAATAACTCTATATTCAGTAAACAACACAAAGCTCCCACTGGATTTGACAACATTGTACGTGTTTCATAACCAGTGAAAACAATTTGCTTGTTTTTACTTTCCTACACATTTAGAAAACCCATACGTAATAATTACTCAGGTTCTAAAATGTGTATTCTACTATGTTTATGATGGATTATCCATCAATGATATTAACTTGAAGAATTTGAGCATGCAGCTTCTTCCTTAATAGGCCTACCATCCCTATAATGGTATGTAGCACCTTTAAAGCACAGCAACTAGATAAAATACTAGCTTTGCCTTTTACCAATTTTGCGGTAATCTGTCCAGCTTCTAATAACTCATATTTTCCATTTAACCAAATGTCTTGTTTGTTATAGAAGAATTCATTCACCAAATAAGAGTAATGAAATTTCTATGGAAAATAAGATGTGTTATATCCTTAAATATTAAAGATTGCTATGAGTTATATATTAGAATGTAGACAATTCTAATGTTCCTATCATACCTTTCTCAATCATGAAAAGGAATAGGATTGAGTCTTATTCTTATGTTCCTATCATACCTTTCTCAATCATGAAAAGGAATAGGATTGAGTCTTATTCTTCTCTCATGGAAAATAGACTTTCTTTCATTTCGGTAAATTTTTCTCAATCAAACATTATGTTTGAAAGCAGAATTAGATCAATTTACCAATTTAAGACCAACCACATTTACGGCTTTAATGTTGCATTAATACGTTAAAAAGAATTACAAAATTCAATTTTAGTATTTTCGATAATTAAATTTTCAAGAAAATTAAATACCCATGGTTCATAATCATATAACCATTTAATTTTCACTGAAAAACTAGGATCCAAATTGACATAGTTTCATCACATCAGTTGATCTGCTAGTGATGACGGTATTCAATAAGGTACGAGTCGAACCTCAATTGCCAATATTCAATTGCAATTCCTAGAATCGATGGGATTTACATATTTGCCAACCGCAGTTGCAATGTAAACATGTTTTATCCCCATCTTCTTATGCCTTGAGTGATCAGAACCCGCTATCAACTCAATTAAGTTAACCAACTTAAGAAACAGCAAACTTACATAATTACACCACACCAGTTGATCTGCTAGTGATGAAATCATGTAATTTGCCCCTCCATTGCAATCTAGCCAGGTTACGCCCTGACGTAGATCCAATTTTAGGTGTTTCTGTTTCATTGGATGGCATATAACTTAAATTTAAGGGTAGTAAATTTGATGTGTAATCAAATATATGTACAAAGATGTCATGCATTCATCTTGTAGCATATGTTTCATGTTAAAAAAAAACTTTTACTCATTTAGTTTCTTTACGAGCTTAAATCTCCAAAGTTCTGATTGAGGCGTTGAGAAACTTACAACTTTGCCTTAAGTGCTTCGTAGTTATCATGGATGTTAGGTAAAACTAAATTTGACTCACAGGCGAGCGGCAAGCCAGAATGGAGGCTCACTAAGGCCGCAATTTAATGCTAAGCCATCCTTATACCCACTTTTTAGTTTGTCAAAATAGTTTCACCTTACAACCACTTAATACAGTCGCGATCAATCAACCAAAAGTTCAAGATTTATATATATATAAGCTCAAAACAGGATTTCACCATTATTAAGTCCGTTTAATATTTTATTTTGAAATTACCCTTTTGTTACTATCATGTTATAAAACAAAAGTAATTAAATAAAATAAACAAACGACAACAATAATGGACATGCAAATAAAAATCAATTTAAAATACACAATTGATTTAATAATAGGGTCTTCCCTAATCTTATAATTAATCAAATTTTAGTAATCTTTATTCATAATATTTACTAAACAACTTATTAATTATAATAGAATCGCATAAATAAGCATGAAATCAAACAAAACATAATCCATAACAACACATGCATGGTTTGTCATGGATGCCCAAATAGCACATATTATAAATATATAATCACATATTATAAATATATAATCATGTCAATCAGGAACGCAACCAAACGGCATATCACCAATATATATTTATATACACATAAATATTACATGCAACCTAGGGTTTCTACAAGTTTTTATTCAAAATTCCAAAACCCTAATTTTATTAAAAAAAAATTCGACATTTATAAAAAATAAATAGAAGTCGACTTATTAAAAAAAATCTAGGGTTTAAGAGAGATTTAAAAAAACATAAGAACACCAAGCATGTAATAATCAAACGATTCAATTTTATGTGTTTCGGTAATATATTACATGTATTAACGGCTCTTGATGCCACTGTTGGAATATGTGAATCATAACAATAGTATAAACACATAAACATCAAAGAGTACGCAGCGGAATAGATCAAATACAAATAATAAATTAACCGAATATAAATGGATGCGTACCTCTTTGTGATTTCTAGCAAGAACAAGAAACCAATGGAACAAGAACTATAAACCCTAATTGGGTTTAATGGTGGATCGACTAGGGTTAGTCGAATAGGGCAAATCACCTTGTTAGCAAAAGTATGCCAACACTTCGTTCTTGAACACACGTATTAGTAGCGTTTCAATAAGAAAAGCTAGGTTCTTAATTCACAAGCAATCCAAACACAATATTTAGAAGATCGCGTAGGAACCCTAGAAGGGTGTAGTTGATCAACTAAACAAGAATGGTTTTGAGCTTAGAAATCTAGTAGGAACCCTATAAGGGTGTAGTTCGATTTCTAACTCAAGAGGAGAAAGAGAAGGAGATTTGGTTTGCAAGTGAACCAAGGGATGATTAGAATGAACAAAGGGGTTTGTTTATATACTAATCAACATCTTGGAGCACAAGACACAAACCCTACACCCTAATGGGTTGGGTTTGGCCAAACTTGGGTTTTACAAGCCCATTCCATGTTTTTCTTGAACTCTATTTTTAGTTCAGTCCTTCATCTTTCCTCCAACGATCATTTTGTGAATTTAATAATTATTCGTCACCAAAACAATAATTATTAATTAATTGAAACTCATACGTAAAGTGTGCAATCCCGAAGTCTCGAGTTCGAGTCCGGACATATTCATTAATTTTTATCCGTTAAAACTAACAGCTCCCACTCGGATATACATTAATGTAATAATGACAATGGTTAGTCTAGCATAACACGCCAATGTCCCCAGAACGATCACGAGTATGGTTTCCTGGAAAAAACCACCTTTGATGATTCATCATCATACTTATCCTTCAGGTAATCATTTTAGAATTCCCTTCAGAAACCCATTTAGATGTGAACATCACCTATCATTCTCAGACCGATGGTCAAAGCGAGAGAACAATTCAAACATAGGAAGGTATGCTCAGAGCATGAGTGATTGACCCTAGAAATGGTTGGAACAATCATTTAACATAAATCAAATTCATCTACAACAATAGTTATCACACCAACAGCGAGAAACTGGCAGAAGTTAGGTTGGTACATAACACACATCATTTGGATTGGATATCCTGAACAACAAACCATCCAGATTCAAGTGGGAGAACAAACTAAGTTAAAAGCATTGCCTTGGATTGGCATAATACAAATTGGATAACAAGAGAAGTTGAACCTTTAGCATATTGGGCCATTTAAGATTCATTTTAGAATCGACCAACTAGCATACAAACTTGAGTTCTGGCAGAATTCAGCAGTATATATTACCAGTATCACATTTAAAACATTAAGAAGCGCAGACCATCGATTGATGGGCCAAACTCAGAAAAAGCTCAACTCACTAGTCTAGTAGGCATTCATGAGATAACCAGAAAATTTCCTACAAGTCAAGAAGCAGTTACAAGTTCAATAAGTTGTAAACCATTAAAACTTCAAGTTGGTAAGCAGAGTTATGCAGAAAGTTCTGCCTAGGAAAGGCATGATATCATTCAGAATACTTGGAAAGTTAAATCCAATATACACTGGACCAATTAATATTCAGATAGAGAAGGCATAGTGGCCGTCAGACTTGAACATTGTCAGAGAACAACAGGATTACACAAACATATTTCACATTTTCAAATCCCCAGAAATGACTTTCAGATGAGTCACTCATGACTCCATTGGAAGGGATCCAACCCAAATGACAATCTCAGACCTTGTAAGAAAATCAACAGAAATCATGGACCGTGTGGTCGAACAGTTGAAGCAGAGTCGAATTCCGATCGTTAGAGTTCGCTGGAATTCTCGAATATCATCACCTTTTCACCAATATGTTTTCAGAGACCAACATAAACTGAACTTCGGGACGAAGTTCCTTTTAGAGGGGAAGAATGTCACAACTCACCATTTCAAGTCATTTCAGGTCATTTCCCGAACTTTGGAAAAACACTATTCATCAAACACTATTCATCAAAACACTATTCATCAGTTTACTATTTATCATTTTTGGTGTCAGTTTGACATTCCGAGAAGCATTCAGAAATTTTACTATTCACTAAACACTATTCATTTCCAGAAAAGATTTCATCATTCACGTGCATTACACATTTCATCGTAAATTTAGTTTACGGGTATTCAAATTCGCGTAACCGTATTGGTTCAGGTGCGAATTCATGCATTATCAGTAATGACATTTCATACGGATTGGAGATAGTCTGCATATCATCAGTAGGTCATTTACATGTTATACCACTCTTAGGATTTTCAAATTATATATTTGATACATTTAACGTTTTCCTTATAATTATTTATAAATAAACGTTAACACCCGGTTTATAAACACGACGAATATATCTAAATATTCCCACAATGGTCCCGACATATTTTTATATCCATTATAACATCATAAAAGTTATAACATTCATTTACCCAGTATTTTGGAAATTTATTTTATTTATAACGTAAGCTTATGAATATTACGACGGTTTTCGTGAAAACTAAACAATAATCACCCGAACACTCAGTAATTGTATCCAACATATTTTTAACATTTTTATGACTTTATTAAGTCCCGGTTAACTTCGTTAATATTTATTTCTAGCAAACCCGGTACCCGATTATAACTAATACTTACACAAAACTACAACTAATACTACACTAAATTTTGCTAAGTTATCAAAACCGACTTTGCTACTCTTTTTAACATTGAAAACCGGCCACATGCCCTCCCGTAGACACCATGTGCTTCCATTTAACCTCATGCATTAATGTATACTTATAATACAATAAACCTCAAAACATAAACTTAACTAGTTTTCCAAAAATCATAACATCACTTTTCATAAGATCAAAAAGTTTTCATCTCCTTCCTCCCTACACCAAAACCCACGACCCAATATCAATATACATGATAAAGTGATCATTTTTCAAAGTACAAAGCATCAAAGTTGTTCATTAACATCATCCTAATCAAGAATCATAACCCAAAAACACAAGTAATCCAAGGTTTCTAATCATCTCATCACCTAGAATTTCAAAGTGAGTATTCAAATTTATTTTCATGTTTTCATCTAATTAACACATGTATCTTATAGTATTCATGCTTAATTTCATGCACAAACTAGTTATACCACTTTATTTTTGAAGACTTTTTGAACATACAAACCCTAGATTGTGATTTAGGTGTTCCTTTGTTAAATTAACTTGATTACTAGTCATTAGGAACCCATGGCACCCTAAGAAGGTGTATGGTAGGATTAGTATAGTTTTGTGAAGTTTGCAAGAGTTTTGGTTGAGGTTGAAACTAGTTTTGAACAAGAAAAATGGTTTTGTAACAAGTAAATAAACATTCTGTCCCATTTTGGTAAATCCAGGAAAATCAGTAAACATAAAGGAAACTTTGGCAAAATTTTTAGAAAATACTTTCAAAAACGAATCCGTAGGCGAAAAAACGGATTAAAAAGAGTTTATAACGAAGAAGTTATGATTTTTGCAAGTTTATTGACGAAAAATATTTTCCGGAAAAATACATGCTGTTGGACGTTTTTCGTCGGACAAAAAGAGGCTTTAGACGTAACTCGGAGGAGCCAAGCTTTCCAAAATATATTACTACATACTAAGACGTAACCGTGGATATAAAGAACAAGTAAAACGGGCTTATAACGACAAAGATATTCACGTTTCCATATCGGCAAAAATCCTCTATAATTGGCAGCTTTTAGAAATAATAATAACACTACGTACTAAATTCTAGATTTTCTAGAAATATTAACCAAGTACCTAAATTCATAACTAATGACGTATTAGTGAACACAAGTATATTTTCATCACCACAAGGTGTTATTTCAAGGATTTCAAACCGAGGATTTCAACACAAACATTGGTACATACGATATATATATAAGTATATATATTGCAACTAGTTTATTTTTCTAATAGCCATATTTTTCCTAAGTCTTGGAATATATACTTTTGATAACAACAAGTGTTTTTCAAAGAGTAGAGTGGTATAGGAAACATGTGCATGGACATTCATAACATCATTTGGTGATCTAAAGTAGATCGTTCATCATTCACATTAGGTTGCGGCTAGTGTGCGCGCCTTGTTTTTCAGCTCATTACATGTTCATGGTTGTTCATTTCACATCATCACAGTATCATCAGCTAGAGGTGAGTTTTCATAGCCCCGTTTTCAATTCAACATTTTTGATTGTTTTCAAATCCCACGGGGGGAATACATTGCATCAATCATTTTAGTACGAGCCCAAGTATTCAAACATATGTACATTGCTTAAGTTACCTTGCCATGTGATAAGTCCCCTGTATCATCATGAACCGTTAATTTGCCGGTAAGCGAGAGTGAGTGGATAGATCTATTGAGGGTGACGCCTCCATCCGTGGTAATATTTACCAACAGGAAGCGGATGCATTTCATTTCTGTCAAAGTTGAGTGTTTTGGCAGAACATTCAGGAGGGGCATAGAATTTCATCAGTCTAGCTTCGGTGTCATGAGCTTAAGGTCTATTGTACAATTTTCATGAGATTTTTATCTTGCACTTTTACTTGTGGTGGCCGTACATCATTACATTTTACAAACCTATGGAATTCACCAACATTCGTGTTGACGTTTTAGCAATGTATTTCAGGTTATTAAGGTAGCTCATGTGACATGCATTTGGACCTTCATGGAGTCGCGGGATCGACGCGTTTCACCATTATTTCATGCACTTATGTAAACATTTGATCTAGTAGGACTTGTTTTCATAAACTTGCAACACATTTTGGGGACCTCATTTTGTAAACTCTGGATTATTTCAATGATCAAATGCAGTATTTTCCAAACGACACTTTAGGTCGTTCAATGTAACTGTAACTGTGGTGCTATGACAGACACCCCCAGGTATTCCATTCCGCTGCAAGTCAGGTAAATTGGGGGTGTGACAGATTGGCATCAGAGCTAAGGTTATAGCGAACTAGGATGTATCTTGGACCCTAGACTATAACCACATCAGCATAGCATCTCATCATTTCATCATAAGTGCATAATCATGATACATGTTGTTTCATACATACCCTGTGCGAGTTATTTATACTCATATCCGTATATGTATATCATTTTATTGACCTGGTTCACAAGTGACATGTCTTCAGATACTCACCCTGACATCCTTTTATCGGATTCCGACATTGAAGATGTCTTGTCATCTTCCACTACCATTATACCACCAGTTGCATTTACACCACCATTAGTACTATTGATTTGCCATAGGAACAGGGTTTTCCTATCATTCAGCCCGTATATAGAATGCCTTTTGGTAGTGTATTCAGAATTAATCTTAATGGACTTATTAGGATGTTTATTGCAAGGAAGATAGTGTGTTTTCTTTCCATCACTAGTAGGGCACTTACTACTCAGGTACTATCACCACCATCAGTTACTTATTACACTATTGGCCTTCCCACAGTGTGTACTTTAGTTTTACCTTTAGGATGTCGCGAGGTAGCGCGAAAGAGGGTAGTATTTCATTCACTGGTACCATCATTGTCATTTTCCTTTTTCTTTCCCACTTGCCATGAACTAGATAACATCTAGTAGATAATACCAATAACACGGACTCAACAGAAACATCCGCAGATTCTTCAGGAATGGTTCAGAACCTACATTATCTAAGATTTGATAGATGCACAACTTCAGACACCACTTCAGGACTATCTCGACCTTATGATGCCACAAAACTGATTTCACACAGAGGGACACCAGGAAGTCCCTAGACCAGATTTATATCCTCACTAGCTTTTACTATTATCCTAGCCACAGAAGGTGTGGGACATAGTCTAAAGAACTTGTTGTCTTTTGATTGTTGTACAAACAAATATATCAAGTGTGACTCTACTATGTAAGAAATGGTTGTGCTATTTGTGATACCGGTTCACGTAGACCGAAATTTTCATGTATTATATTCATGTGTTGTGAATATGATGACTTTGATTAACTATATCCTCATGGTCACTTATGATTTGATGAAGAGAAATTTAAACAAACCACTCCAAGCATGACGCAAGCTGCTGTTGGACAAGTCATTGCCAAGAACATAGTCACCGCCCTCACTAAGGAACTTACTCACGTGGAATTTATGGGGTGCAATCCTCCCTCCTTTAGCGGAACTAGAAACACAAAGGAATTTCTCAAATGGTTCGAAGACATAGAAACAATATTTCAATGTGGCGACTGTCGTAAGGAATACAAGGTTAAGTTCGCCACATGCACTTTTCAGGATCATGCCCAGGAATGGTGGACCAAACATATTAAGATGGTAGGAGTTGATACTGCCTACTCACACTCTTGGGAGAAACTAAGAAGGATGATGGGTATAACATTTTGTGTAGGAAGTGAATTACGAGCAAGGGAACAGGAAACACTAAACTTTATCATGGTAGGAAATGATGTGACGAGTACACTACTCATTTTTATGAATTAACACGACTAGGTTCTGCAATGGATGAACCGGAAAGCAAGAAACTTGAATGGTACATCGGGGGACTCTCCCATGGAAGTCGTATGTTGGTCATCGCATGGGAACCCGATGCCATGTCTGAAGCTATCAAAATGGCGATCGAGGCAAAGGAACTCATAGTTCACGCCGAGACATCAGGAAACAATAGTGACAATAAAAGGAAGTGGAGCAACAATCCAGGTTGCAATGCTGCTCAACAATCACCCAAAGGACAAGAAGTGAATACAGCCTTTGCTGCAGAACCGCACACGAAGAGAAGGTATATTGGAAAGTTACCTTACTGCAACCTGTGTAATCAACATCACCGAGGTCATTGCAGTAAAACGTGTGGGGTGTGCAAGAAGCGGGGTCATTGGACTAAGGATTGTAGGAAACTCACAAATCAGAAGACCCCAGGGAGTTGCTTCAAATGTGGAAAGTTAGGGCATTTCCAGAATGACTGCCCGGAGCTAAGGAACAAGGAAAAATCAGGAACTTGGAATCAAGATTGAATCGCTCGAGGAATAGCGTGAGCTGTTGAAAGAGAACAGTCAGGATATTAGCAACATCAAGGATAACAACAATACTTCAGCAGCAGGAGCTTTGTTTCAATATATAAACCGTAGTTCGAGCCCTTTAGGGTTGTATCTTTCCTTTTGTACTTACCGTTGGTACGATGACATGACCTAGTGGTATTAAGCACTTTCCTATCCAATGTAGTATCTATCCTTTGTTACCTAGGTGATAATCATAACCTTCGTTTACTCCATTTTCTATCCCATTTGCTCAGACTTCAATCGTTTCGCAACATTTTAGCATTGTCTCATCAGGGATTAGGTTGATTTCGTATTTGACGAATTAGTAGACTATTACCATTCGACAAGATTCACTCACGTATCCAATACACCATTCAAGCTATTTTACTATCATATGGGGAAATTATTTTACAGAAAAATTTCTAAAGTAAGCTATTTTATTTCCATCCTATAAATTGATTTTTCTGTCATTACACCAAGTATTTACTATTATTACGCGAGGCAATTTTTATGTTATTTGAAAGAAAACATCAGGATACCATTTTAATAACAATGCGTTGAACACCATCTAAAACTTTTGAGGAAAGTTATGATATTTTGACAAAAATCTAACATCGCATCATTAGTCCTCAATTGTACATAGCCTGATCACCTATGTAAAATTCAGGAAGGATTATGCCATGAAGGAAATAATTACCTTTTCAAAGGATTATTAATAACAATCTTCATGTAAAAGTTTTGTAAACAAAGGAACCTTTCCATAAACATCCCTTTTGCCGAACTATCCCTGGATACTTACCCTACCTGTCACTCACTTAGCCATTAAGTTGGATTTTTCCCATTGACTTCCCTAGAAGAGACTTTCCATATCAATTACATGCAGGATTCCTCTATACAATAGAAGCAACGAAAGGATTACAGAACTACTAACCAGGACTAGAAGTATATAGTGAGAGAATTCATAACTCAACAACAATCCTAAGATACTGCGAGACCATCTGAATCACCATCTCTGACTTAGTTGTCAAATTCTATCATTTAAAGGTACTAGCTATACTGAGCTACAGGATTGAACTCAATATAGATGTCCGCAGGACAACACAATAGAAATAAACCAAGCTTCTAATTGAGACTGTAGAGCATTTCATTTAAACATGGCCTCATCCAAACATAAACTTTCCTGCAGTAAGTTTTCACAAAGGACAATTGTTTGAATTAAGAATATCGATGTAATTTCCTCTAAGGCCTTATGTCACTAGAAATTTCAGATAACCTCACCTTCATACCAAGCAAGGGATCAAGCCAGAACATATCTCCTCATCTACATGGGAAAACAGAATAGACATTCATCGACACAACATCAAGTGATACCTTCGTCTTGCCAATTACAACGATAAACTATTTCATGACTTAAGTTAGTCTAAATACCTATGCTTGTAGTTATGCCAGATAACCATCAATAGACATTATCCAACCTCAGGAACTAAGTGTTAGACATCGATGCATTTAAGCGAACATTTCCTATTCTACCATTTTATCCATGTTAGTGTTTTCACTTTTAAATAAAGTTGATGCGTTTACATAAATCACATACCTTGTGAAAAAATGATTTCTGAAATTCCTATTTTGAACAAGTACGATCCTTTTTGGTCAATCTTTAGCAACACTATTGTACAATGAGAAATATACATAGACATCAAACTTTGGTAAGCAGTCTTAATCACAACATGTTTGAAAACAGTTCCTATTTCATAACTACTGGATTTTGAATCATCAGGAAAAATATTACTTAGTAAATCATCTGCTCCATTTTCTAAATTCGTTTATTCAGAAAAAGATTTCAACCAAAACTCACAATCGCGAGACAAATTTCCAGAACCACTTTCCCTACAACATCGCTTATGCATTTAGGATTTGTGACTTGACAATAAAGAATATTTGGAATATGTGATGAAGGAATTAGGAAGGACATCACAAATTAATCGCGAACTTCAGTAGTGGAGACCAAACCCAATAGACAAAGAAGGACATATGTCTTATTATCCGTCGGAACAAAACAAAAGGAATCAAATTGTTACCTATATTCTACCACTTTCAGATAACGCCAAGTTCGAAGGACCGAACGTTGTGGAATTAGTCACAAAGGTTTATTGTACCCATTTCAGTTATTCCTGTTAAGGAAACCGAATTCACCATAGACTTCAGGTAATCATTTTAGAATTCCCTTCAGAAACCCATTTAGATGTGAACATCACCTATCATTCTCAGACCGATGGTCAAAGAGAGAGAACAATTCAAACATAGGAAGGTATGCTCAGAGCATGAGTGATTGACCCTAGAAATGGTTGGAACAATCATTTAACATAAATCAAATTCATCTACAACAATAGTTATCACACCAACAGCGAGAAACTGGCAGAAGTTAGGTTGGTACATAACACACATCATTTGGATTGGATATCCTGAACAACAAACCATCCAGATTCAAGTGGGAGAACAAACTAAGTTAAAAGCATTGCCTTGGATTGGCATAATACAAATTGGATAACAAGAGAAGTTGAACCTTTAGCATATTGGGCCATTTAAGATTCATTTTAGAATCGACCAACTAGCATACAAACTTGAGTTCTGGCAGAATTCAGCAGTATATATTACCAGTATCACATTTAAAACATTAAGAAGCGCAGACCATCGATTGATGGGCCAAACTCAGAAAAAGCTCAACTCACTAGTCTAGTAGGCATTCATGAGATAACCAGAAAATTTCCTACAAGTCAAGAATCAGTTACAAGTTCAATAAGTTGTAAACCATTAAAACTTCAAGTTGGTAAGCAGAGTTATGCAGAAAGTTCTGCCTAGGAAAGGCATGATATCATTCAGAATACTTGGAAAGTTAAATCCAATATACACTGGACCAATTAATATTCAGATAGAGAAGGCATAGTGGCCGTCAGACTTGAACATTGTCAGAGAACAACAGGATTACACAAACATATTTCACATTTTCAAATCCCTAGAAATGACTTTCAGATGAGTCACTCATGACTCCATTGGAAGGGATCCAACCCAAATGACAATCTCAGACCTTGTAAGAAAATCAACAGAAATCATGGACCGTGTGGTCGAACAGTTGAAGCAGAGTCGAATTCCGATCGTTAGAGTTCGCTGGAATTCTCGAATATCATCACCTTTTCACCAATATGTTTTCAGAGACCAACATAAACTGAACTTCGGGACGAAGTTCCTTTTAGAGGGGAAGAATGTCACAACTCACCATTTCAAGTCATTTCAGGTCATTTCCCGAACTTTGGAAAAACACTATTCATCAAACACTATTCATCAGTTTACTATTTATCATTTTTGGTGTCAGTTTGACATTCCGAGAAGCATTCAGAAATTTTACTATTCACTAAACACTATTCATTTCCAGAAAAGATTTCATCATTCACGTGCATTACACATTTCATCGTAAATTTAGTTTACGGGTATTCAAATTCGCGTAACCGTATTGGTTCAGGTGCGAATTCATGCATTATCAGTAATGACATTTCATACGGATTGGAGATAGTCTGCATATCATCAGTAGGTCATTTACATGTTATACCACTCTTAGGATTTTCAAATTATATATTTGATACATTTAACGTTTTCCTTATAATTATTTATAAATAAACGTTAACACCCGGTTTATAAACACGACGAATATATCTAAATATTCCCACAATGGTCCCGACATATTTTTATATCCATTATAACATCATAAAAGTTATAACATTCATTTACCCAGTATTTTGGAAATTTATTTTATTTATAACGTAAGCTTATGAATATTACGACGGTTTTCGTGAAAACTAAACAATAATCACCCGAACACTCAGTAATTGTATCCAACATATTTTTAACATTTTTATGACTTTATTAAGTCCCGGTTAACTTCGTTAATATTTATTTCTAGCAAACCCGGTACCCGATTATAACTAATACTTACACAAAACTACAACTAATACTACACTAAATTTTGCTAAGTTATCAAAACCGACTTTGCTACTCTTTTTAACATTGAAAACCGGCCACATGCCCTCCCGTAGACACCATGTGCTTCCATTTAACCTCATGCATTAATGTATACTTATAATACAATAAACCTCAAAACATAAACTTAACTAGTTTTCCAAAAATCATAACATCACTTTTCATAAGATCAAAAAGTTTTCATCTCCTTCCTCCCTACACCAAAACCCACGACCCAATATCAATATACATGATAAAGTGATCATTTTTCAAAGTACAAAGCATCAAAGTTGTTCATTTCATCATCCTAATCAAGAATCATAACCCAAAAACACAAGTAATCCAAGGTTTCTAATCATCTCATCACCTAGAATTTCAAAGTGAGTATTCAAATTTATTTTCATGTTTTCATCTAATTAACACATGTATCTTATAGTATTCATGCTTAATTTCATGCACAAACTAGTTATACCACTTTATTTTTGAAGACTTTTTGAACATACAAACCCTAGATTGTGATTTAGGTGTTCCTTTGTTAAATTAACTTGATTACTAGTCATTAGGAACCCATGGCACCCTAAGAAGGTATATGGTAGGATTAGTATAGTTTTGTGAAGTTTGCAAGAGTTTTGGTTGAGGTTGAAACTAGTTTTGAACAAGAAAAATGGTTTTGTAACAAGTAAATAAACATTCTGTCCCATTTTGGTAAATCCAGGAAAATCAGTAAACATAAAGGAAACTTTGGCAAAATTTTTAGAAAATACTTTCAAAAACGAATCCGTAGGCGAAAGAACGGATTAAAAAGAGTTTATAACGAAGAAGTTATGATTTTTGCAAGTTTATTGACGAAAAATATTTTCCGGAAAAATACATGCTGTTGGACGTTTTTCGTTGGACAAAAAAAGGCTTTAGACGTAACTCGGAGGAGCCAAGCTTTCCAAAATATATTACTACATACTAAGACGTAACCGTGGATATAAAGAACAAGTAAAACGGGCTTATAACGACAAAGATATTCACGTTTCCATATCGGCAAAAATCCTCTATAATTGGCAGCTTTTAGAAATAATAATAACACTACGTACTAAATTCTAGATTTTCTAGAAATATTAACCAAGTACCTAAATTCATAACTAATGACGTATTAGTGAACACAAGTATATTTTCATCACCACAAGGCGTTATTTCAAGTATTTCAACACAAACATTGGTACATACGATATATATATAAGTATATATATTGCAACTAGTTTATTTTTCTAATAGCCATATTTTTCCTAAGTCTTGGAATATATACTTTTGATAACAACAAGTGTTTTTCAAAGAGTAGAGTGGTATAGGAAACATGTGCATGGACATTCATAACATCATTTGGTGATCTAAAGTAGATCGTTCATCATTCACATTAGGTTGCGGCTAGTGTGCGCGCCTTGTTTTTCAGCTCATTACATGTTCATGGTTGTTCATTTCACATCATCACAGTATCATCAGCTAGAGGTGAGTTTTCATAGCCCCGTTTTCAATTCAACATTTTTGATTGTTTTCAAATCCCACGGGGGGAATACATTGCATCAATCATTTTAGTACGAGCCCAAGTATTCAAACATATGTACATTGCTTAAGTTACCTTGCCATGTGATAAGTCCCCTGTATCATCATGAACCGTTAATTTGCCGGTAAGCGAGAGTGAGTGGATAGATCTATTGAGGGTGACGCCTCCATCCGTGGTAATATTTACCAACAGGAAGCGGATGCATTTCATTTCTGTCAAAGTTGAGTGTTTTGGCAGAACATTCAGGAGGGGCATAGAATTTCATCAGTCTAGCTTCGGTGTCATGAGCTTAAGGTCTATTGTACAATTTTCATGAGATTTTTATCTTGCACTTTTACTTGTGGTGGCCGTACATCATTACATTTTACAAACCTATGGAATTCACCAACATTCGTGTTGACGTTTTAGCAATGTATTTCAGGTTATTAAGGTAGCTCATGTGACATGCATTTGGACCTTCATGGAGTCGCGGGGTCGACGCGTTTCACCATTATTTCATGCACTTATGTAAACATTTGATCTAGTAGGACTTGTTTTCATAAACTTGCAACACATTTTGGGGACCTCATTTTGTAAACTCTGGATTATTTCAATGATCAAATGCAGTATTTTCCAAACGACACTTTAGGTCATTCAATGTAACTGTAACTGTGGTGCTATGACAGACACCCCCAGGTATTCCATTCCGCTGCAAGTCAGGTAAATTGGGGGTGTGACATATAACAAGAACCAAATAAACATCAAATAAACTTTAATCGATGGGAATTCAATTTTAAGGAAAACAATATGGCGGTCACAAGCCCATCAATCTTAATGGATTAAAGGGTACTATTACAATAAAAAAAACTACTTAATATCACAAGCCTATGTTGGTGTTTGGATTAGTTCATGGTTAATAAGCTTCTAAGCTCAAAAGTGTTTAGTTGGCTTATGTTGGTAAATGACTAAAAAGAACATTGTTTAATAATCTTATAAGCTAAAAAGGACATTGGAGTGTACTGGTAGAGATTTATGAGAAGTGTTTAATGAGGGCAAAAATATACATTGACAAGGGGATGAGTTAAATAAGTCAAATATCTCATAAAAGTCCCATTTTCTTGGCTTATCAAAACAGCCATAAATAAGCTCATAAGCCCGCTCAAATAAGCTTAGCCAAACACTTGGTTTAATAAGCTCATAAGCCCACTAAATAAGCTTAGCCAAACACCCCCTTTATGTTTGTTGAGAAACAAAAGCCACTCATTTGGTCTTTTGATCAATGAAAAAAAAAAAAAAAAAAAAAAAAAAAAATGATTGACTGTTTGAACATTCAACCAAATGACCAATATACGCTCCATTTAAAAAGGCTTTTGATATTTTCTTAATTTTCATATTAATGATGGTTTAGAAGATCATTACTTGTTTCATCTATCATTACGTAAATTTTATGTCAATAACTTCATATAGCATCTACTACAAACAATGGTTAAATAATAGCTGGTGATAGCATATGGGAGCTCCAGTCCAATTGGCTAAAGCCCGTACAGTCGAAACAAGCCCACTAAAGCTAAGACCTGTCACAACCTGCCTAAGAAAACACGCTCCCAGGCCAGGCACACTAAAGAGTCTAACAAGCATATTTAGGCAACGACTCACATGGCCACCTAGGCCAGGACCGTTACAATAGACGCCACGTGCCTCTATCTCATTGGAGTAGAAGTAGTGCCACAAACATTTCGAGATACACAATATCATACATGGGACATCCCATAAACCCGTCCCAACCAAGGATGGCACGCCACGTGTCATCCTTGTCCCCTCATCTCGATTTCCACCACATGGGCATCCCACAAACCATTGGATCGCATCCACTGCTTACACACTAAATGCATCCATGTAAGTATCGGGTCATTTCCTTGAAATGGACCAAGTCATTCTCGACTAAAACTTTACACATACTAGTCACCTCGTGAGTATTACCCCAACTCGTGACACCAATCACACATTGGGGTCTTTACCGAACGTAGAAAACCAAACGAGTGACTACCCTCAACCCTCAATATATACCTTACGTAAACATGACGCCATCCGTAGTATACGCAACATAATAACAAGCCACTATTTCATTTTTTCGGCCACCGGAAAAAATTTCGTTTCACTGGAAAACTCTGTTTTACACAAAACTTCATTGCTTGTTCACCAAACCATCAAAACAAGAGTTTAACGGGAAAATCTTTATTTTACGACGATAAAACTTCAAAACCAAAGGCCTTTGCATAAAGTGACATACGAAAAATGTTCATTTCCAAAAAAAAAAAAAAAAAAAAAAAAAAAAAACTTGTTCACGAACATCGTTTCACAACCATGACGAATCAACAAAACCATCAAAAACTATCTAATTAATGTAATAACAAGTGTTTTATCTATTCTAATTAACAAATGATTTATCCATTCTAATAACAAATGTCTATACACAATGTAATAACAAATGGTTTATCTATTCTAATTAACGTTGACACCATACGTAAAATGCCTTCATCACATGAAATTACATGTTTTTGTCTTAATATTTCCGACAAAATCCGGATAACAAGCCACTAATTGATGCCATTAGGGTTTTTTTTTTGGTTGATTGAGTGGCGTATCTTTGGTGGGATTCTTGTGAGACCTACATGCACCAATAACAGTTATTGTTATTATTGTTAGATATGGTGTTTTAGTTGTTAATGTTTTATTAGAGAGGTGTTGAGGTGACATATTAATAAGTGTTATTGGTGTTGTGTTTCACCTATGCCATGACAGATGTTCCCATACCCCGCTCTAACAGGATTGAGTATGTTGTTGTAGATATCCTGAAAATTTTATGGTATGAAATACATAAGAAAATATGAATGAAAGTCGGCATCCTCAATATTGGCATTATACAGAATATTATAGACTCGGGTTTGGGTCCGTTGCAACACTACAACATAATACGCCCTAACACCTTTATCACTTATCTCCGATTATTTCTAATAAAGTCAATAAAAGAAATATTGTATGTTTAGTTATGAAGTAAAATAAATAAGCTTACACATTTTGAACTGATAGATAGGTGATTTAACACTTAAAGGCCAAAACCAATTGTATTTTTTTTTATCGATACCCATTTTGTTATCTTTTTTTTTATATCAACACTTATTTAATTAATACGTATCTCTTTGTTATACTTGTGGCTAAAGAGTTATATAATGCACCTAGTTTTGTATAAAACCAGCAACTATAGTTATTAAAAGCAAAAGCACTACAAAGGTACATGAAACGTTCCAGCATTCATATTTTTTAATGCAACGAAAATATTAGAGGGTGTTTGTTTAGACGTTTATATGAAATACTAGTAATTTAATTGATATTGTTTATCTTTTATATACTCCGTAATAAAATAAAGAGTAAACTACATCGTTTGTCCTTGTGGTTTGCGTTGACCGACGAGTTTCGTCCTTTGACCGAAAAAAATGCACCATCCGTCCTTAAATGTGAAACGTTATGTATCGTTGGTCCCTTCTTCTAACGGTCTTTGTTAACGGTTGTTAAGTCTATAGAAGCAAGGGTATTTTAGTCTTTTTATTATTTTTCTCTATGCTTCATCTTCTCTCCTTATCACCAACACAAACTGCACATTCATAACAATCCTTAAATCCAGAAATCATACGTTTTAAAAACCTTGAATTGAGCAGAAAAAAAAGAGCCTTAAAATCAAAACCCTTAAAATCAAGAACCTTATCTTTAACCCACTCAAAACCACAAATCTCTAGCTTTCTTTATAACGATTTTCACCTAAAAATTTTTATATCTCTAATATCCAAACACACATAACACAACAGACAATTATACACAATCATATAAACACAAGAGCATATTTCCATCTAAAAAAACCCAAAAAGTCACCGCTACCACCACCGACGCTCGACCTTGAACCATTACCGCCACCACACCACCATCGTTCAAACAAGATTTATGGCCGAATCTTGATTTTAAGAGGTTCTAGATACTTGCAAAATCAGATCTCGAGAGTATGGTGGTTGCTTCTCAAATCATTCAACCACATATATTATTAGGATAGATTTAAGCCCATATACAAAAAGAAGAAGAAGAAAAAAGTACGAGACAACTTAGTTCTTCTAAAGGAAGGCATAAAAATAACTTATAAAATTAACTGATTAAAATTGGGGAAACAATTAAAAAGGGGGTTTCATTTTTGATTTGATCCAAAGGGAGAGTATGTGTGATTTTGGGTTCGGTAGATTAGTTTAAAAAAAAAAAAAAAAAAAAAAAAAAAAAAAAAAAAAAAAAGGTTAAGAAATGGGTGATTTTGCAACTTTGATGTTTGGATCATAATGACTAGGAATAATTATACCTAAATCTAAATATAATATTTATCTTTTTTTTTTTTATCGTATATAGAGTAACTTACACGTCAGTGATGAGTTATTCTGAATTTGTGGAAAAAAACGATTTAATAAATATGATTATCCGGTTTTGTGAAGGTGGCCGGAGATGGTGAGAATGGCGGTGGTGGGTGAAGACGAAGATGGTGGGTTTTAATGGTTTGAAGAAGATGATATATTAAAGAAAAAAAAAATAATAATTAGCGGTTGTGGGAGCTCTTTTTTTTTTTTTATTTGTTTGTGTTTAAAAACAAAAGTAAAAGAATATACTAAATTTACTATTATACCCTCATTTATTTATCAAGTAGAGTGATTTAACGACAGTTAATGAAGACCGTTAAAGTGAAGGACTAACGATAGATAACGTTTCACATTTAAGGACGGATGGTGCACTTTTTTCGGTCAAAGGACGAAACTCGTCGGTCAACGCAAACCATAAGGACGAACGATGTAGTTTACTCTAAAATAAAACCCCGGACTTTTCATTTCAAAAAACTAAACCATACCTTATTTAGTAATAATATTATTTAAAAATATATATATATATATTTTCTTATTAGGTAACATTTTATATTTATCTATAACACAAGTAGAAGATAAATACAAAAAATATAGATAAGATGATAGGATTAAAATTTTTAAATAATTATTGTTAATAATATAAATTATAATTAAACATTATAAATCAAACAAAACAAAAATTAAATTATTTGTTTTTTAAAAAATTAAAAAAAAAAAAAACCACGCGTGCGCGAGTATTATAACTAGTATTTTATTAACCCAAAATTATCATCATCCATAAAGTTAATGTTACAACGTATGAATAATCGAAAAATATTATTTTAGAAAGAAAAAAGAAATTGCAGTTACCCGTCTCAGCTCACAGTACCCTGCTAGTCTTTATAACATGTTGTTACAACTTACAATAACATAACAACGACTTTTATGCAACTAGACTACTACTCTCTCTCTCATCTCAAAATGATTGTTTATTATGAAAATACAAACACTTATTTATTTATTTATTTTTTAGCAAAAAAATACAAACACTTATTAAAAGATTTTCTAACTACATTATTTATCAATTAAAGAAAATTTCTATTCAATAATTTTTAATAGCTTAAATATAAAATGAACGATTATCGTAAAACATTCAAAAATAACAATATGAACAATTATTTTGAAACAGATGAAGGGTACGTTTTGCGAAATAGGTTGGGGCTGGAGGCCTGGAGATAAAGCTCGGACTTGAATTGTAGCTAGAGTTGGAGCTTATATTATAAGCCGGAAGCTGCAACTTATATTTTAATAAAATTGTGTGATGAATTAGTTAGAGCTAAGACTTATTAATCTAAAATCACATATATTTTCAACATGATAATCCACTATATTATGACAATCACTTAATTAATTTAAATAACTATAAGCTTCCATAAACACATTTTAATAGCCTTGGGCTTATAGAAGTTTAGGGCTTATAAAATTTAAGTTTGTGCCATAAACAAAAATATTTTATAAACTAACTTATTTTATAAACCTCGCGTTAAGGCTGCCCACAATGATCGGTCGACTATGTGGGTCTCTGGGTCACTCATGGTCGCCACCATTGCAGCTTGAGGGCCGCTTTAGGTCGGTCGGTCAGTCAGCTCCAATTTGAATGAAAGGTTCGTGGTCTCGACCTTCAATTTGTGATGTGTTATGCATGTGTTTTAATTAATTAAAAAATATTTTTGTTGAGTATATTTTTGTAATGTAGATCGCTTTACTATGTTTAAAAAATCGCATGTAGGTCAGTTGAGAGAAAAAACTAGAGTGATAGAAAAATTATGAGTCACTCCAAGGGGTGTCTATTTTCTTTTTAATGTGAATCCAAGCCCTTAATGACTCTTAATTGAGAGAAACATTAAAGTTTCTCTTTCTTAAATAAGAGTCAAATAGTGTGGCGCGTGAACGAGATTGGTGGGCAAGGCCCTTAGCGCGTGGGGTGGGCCCATTTGGTGAAAGTTTCCCTCCCTTGCCGACAAGTCTTAGTAACTAAGTTTCCTGAGTGTTCCAATTTAATACCTTAAACTTTATATCAAGGGATTTTCTAACTTGTGCCCTTAGACACATGTTAAGAGGTGAGCCATTTGTGTCATTTTTTATGGATTTTTGTCATTTTTCAAAAAAAAAAAATATTTTGTGTGTACTTTTTGTGGATCCCTGAGTAAAAAAGACACACGGGGCCACTCTTATCATGTGCCTAAGGGCACATGTTAGAAAAACTCTTATATCAATCATAAAAATCATCAAAGTTTCAAAACTATTTTATTCTTATATAATTTTTTAAAATTAGTGTGTTTAAAGTATCAATCTATGCATTAACATGTTGTACATTAATTTTAAACACTACCAATACTCACCCCTGAATTTAACTAATTTCAACCAACTTTATATACAACCCGTTAATGCACGACTAACATAAACAAGTTTTGAAGTGTTTCATTCAGATCACTATAACATAAAAATTACATAAAAATAGAACAGTTTTGAAACTTTGATTATTTTCATAGTTGATATAAAGTGGAGATACCAAATTAAAACATATCTTAAAATCGGTTACTATTTGATGATTTTCACCCTTTATAAAACCATTTAATTTCATAAAGGACGCACCATGAATTACTATTATGCCTAGCCTAATCACGATGACATCGAGAGTACCTGCGGAAGATTGGTGAAAATAATAGCTTGAAAATTGATTAATTGAATGATGATGATGAGCGGGTCCATGCTCTTTTTATATTTGAATTTAAATTGTGATGAACGGATGCATGAATGATCATTTCTAACCAACGGGCCATGGTGATGGTGAATTTGTAATCTTTATGAAAGAAAAGTTTGAATTGATGGTGGGGTTGATGATGATATATGGTTTGTAAATTGATGATGAATCGTTGTTATGATTTTGATCTTTAAATTGTGGGATAGATAATCTGCTATTCAGAAACGAATCTTCGTTTCAACAGACAAGTGAGATTTCAATCTCAACTTAAAACTCGGAGGTTTTTCTCTTAAAACACACACTTTATTTCATGAGGTTTAACCTCTATTTATACAAGAGGAGGTAGGTGTAGGGGATACAACCTACGTCATTGCTTACCTAATACTACACTAATAATTTACCTAACGCACTAGCGTGCATTATTGTAGGTGGCCGACAGGCCTTACATTATTAGGCTTTACATTATTACTAAAATACAAATGACATCACACCACACTAACGAAAAAATTGAAAAAGTGAAGATAGTGGATAAGCAGGTGGCGCATTCACATGTCTTCAATAATGCTTGATTTTTTATCTTTTATTTTTTGTCTGCTTGTGTCTTCGTCTTCATTCCTGCATTTGTGCGTTTGAACAATAATCACACATATGTTTTGATACGTAGTATAATCTTTGACATAGTGCAATTTTGAAATCTTCAGGTTGAGCCGAAAGTGACCCGGTGAATTTTTCAAATGGTTGTTCAAAATCTTCTAAGGTTCTTAATCCTGCGTCGTCAATCACTCCCTTGGAGAAGTTTGAGTAGATCAACATGCTTTTGCTGTAATGGTTGAGTTTAATGTCTGACTTCTGCTTTGTTCCTGTTCCTAGTCTTGAGGATGCAAAGAATACTCCGGCAAGAGCATCTACCAAATTTTTAGTGGATGGTGTTGCTGGTGGTGAATTATCTTGCTCCTTCTTGTCTGGGTAACGATCAGGATCGCTGACTCCCAATTCTGCTAACGTAATTGATGGCACTAGAAGTTTGTGATTGTTGCTGTCGAAGATTGGATAACTTGAGTGTAACTTGAAATATAATGATCTGCCTTTGGCGAAATGAGTATTGTACGCCTTAATGATGCTTTGTATTTCTGGTGGAAATTGCTGAAATTCTCGAATGCTAGTTCCGTCTGTATAAATCGTGTCTACTAATCCATGAACAAAGTATTCATGAATGTCTGTTGGTGCTGCTCCTGGTAGGAATATTACTTTTGGTCCTACTGGTATGTCGCTTGGATAGAATGACTTGGTGGCTTGGACTTCATTATAGTGTATGACACTATCCCAAAGTCTTTGGAATTTTTCGACCGTCGGTTTCTTCATTTCTTCTCTTTCTTGCTTAGTTGGAATTTTTCTGATCAGATCGATTGGATTCATTTTATGTGATCCTTCTCGTAATCTTTCTTGAAATCCTTGATTTAAAGAGATAAATCTCTTTGATCTATGAACTTCTTCTGTTGTAACTGTCTTGTATGCTTCTTTGAATGCTTGTTGTGCTTCTTCATGTGAAGTGTAACTTTTGTGACTGACACTTTGTCCTATAATGTGTGGACTTGCAAATGCCCAATCTGTTTATATGCCTCTGAATGGTCCATTGAAAATAACGTACTATTTCTTTTTTCCAATGCTTGATTTCTGAACTATTTCTTCAACATCTTCTTCTAGTTTCTCTTCTTCTTGTCTGATAATGTCTAGTTGTTTTTCTAAAGAGATACGTTGGTCTCTTTTTTGTTGTAATTGGTGTCTAGCTGTTTTCAATAATCCTTCTATTCTCTGGTGAGGGTATCTGCAAAAGTGTTATTGTTGCTTTTGATATATTTGATGTATGGATGGAATTGGTGTAGCTGCAGTTGCCAACGGATTAGTCGACCTCTACAATAGTCTTCTTGTAATTTGTATCTCTAGAATCCTGTTACATATTTTGAGTCCGTTCATAACTCAAATCTTGTTTGTAAAAGATCAATTTTCCATTTTTTCAAAGTTTTTAGACACGCAAGTGTCTCTTTTTCATGAGTACTATAATTTTTCTCAGTTTCTGAAAATGTTCCAGAAATATATTTGCATAGCTTAGAATTGTATTTTTCTGTTTTTAAAACAGATTATGTCTGTAATAATTTTTGATCAGATTGAGGAATTTGACTTCCATCAATACTTTGTATTTTTGATAGATTAGATTGAAGGATTGGAATTCCATCAATATCTAATCCTAGTAACTCTTTCCCATTCTGTATTGCTTTCATACATCCTGCCCATGTGTCGTCGGATGCATCTGTTTCAATAATCAAAAACTCTTTTGTTTCCGGGTTATATAATTCCGGTAAACATTGTACATTAGTTTTAATATTTTGTACAAGTTGGGTGTCGGATGGTGTCCATTCCCAACGGATTTTCTCAGAAATTTTTTTTTGTAAAACTCTTCTTTCTTTTGCTAAATTTTTCAAAAATCCTTGCTCTGCTATATAATTCAAACATCCTAAAAATCATTGAATTTGTTTTCTATCTCTTAGTTTATCTGGAAAAAGTTTTAATTTTTCTTGTGTATTATTTGTTAAAGAAATAATTCCATTTTTTGCAATTTTTAATCTTAAATACTCTACTTCACTTTGAAGTAATTTTGACTTTTTATGTGATAAAATCAAACATTTTTCTTTTATTCTTTGTAAAACAATTGATACTGCCTTTATATGATCTTGTTCATTTCCTTTTGTAAAAACAATGATATCGTCAATGTATGCTAAGCAAATATTTTCTAATCCTTGTAAATTATTATCCATAAAACGTTGATAAATTGATGGTGCTTGTTTTAAACCAAAAGATAATACATTCCACTCATAATGTTTTTGTGGAGGACATGAAAATGTTGTTAATAATTTAGTTGATTCATCAAGTCTTAGTTGCCAATATCCTGATTTAGCATCGAAAGTGCTAAAATGTGTATTTCCTTTTAATTTTTCTAAAATATAGTCTTTTCTTGGTAACTTATAGGAATCTCCTATAGTTGCTTTATTCATTTCTTTATAATTTATAACCATTCGTCGTTTTCCTCTTTTAATTTCATTTTTATTTTCAACATAAAATGCTGGTGCTGAATGTGGACTTGTACTTTATCTTATTATTCCTTTTTCTAATAATTGTTGACATTCTTCTTTAAATTCTTTAACGTCATTCGTAGTATATGGTATTCTATTAGGTACATTTATTTCTGCTAACGGATCCTTTAATTTTATTGAAATTAACTGATTGTTAGTGTTTATATCGTCTAATGGATTTTCACTACATACTTCTTTTAACGCATTTTCTATATGTTCTTTTCTCATTATTAATAATACTTCTACTTGAAATTTTATATTTCGTTTTATCATTCGTATATACTCTATTCGTGTAACAATTGGCGTTGTTACTAATTCTCCAGTTTCAATATGTTTTATGATGACAGATCTATCAATCTGAGTAAATGGTTGATATAACTTTAAAAAATTATTTCCAATTATTAAATCTATGCCTGAATCATGCATGTAAATAGTTGGTGTTATAAACTTCTTTTTATTAATATATATAGGTACCATTCTTCCTACATACCATATTTTATGTACTGATTTGTCAGCTATAACTATTTTTTGTGGTTTAGTTAATTTTTCCCAATTTTTTAATATATTTCTTTTTCCAAAGCATATCGATGCTCCAGTATCTACATATGCAAATACTTTTTTATTTTCAATTGTTACTTCAATGAATGTTGCATTTGGATTATCTCTTGATTTTTTTTATTCATTCTTGTCTTTTTATACTTTTATAGTAAAAAGTTGATGACTTAATCTGTTTCATAATATGGTTCTCCAAAATAATCGAAATCATTATCATCATAATAATCATCTAATTATTCTGACTCACTTTTATAATATTTTCCATTCTTTTATTATAATCTAAAAATTGTTTTTTCAATTTTTCTTCGTCAGTTGCATTTAGATTATATTCATTTAGATATTCAACAATTCTCATTCTTGAAATTATAAAAGCTAATGGATTTTTTATTTCTTTTGGAAATGGTGGTATAAAAATGACTTCAAATGAATTAATTTTTTCGTATTCCCATATATTTTCCCATGTAAGTTTTGTAGTAGCTAATTTGGTTCTTTTTTCATAATATTCAAATAATATTTTAAAAACTAAATATGAATTATTGTCTTCAAAATCTAATTGTGACTCAAAACTTTCTTTCGTTTTTAGTTGAATTAGTTGTTGCCATATTTTGTTTTGGAATCTTTTTATTTCTCTATCGAGTTCTTTATTATTATTACACCTGCTTATCTACTATCTTCACTTTTTCAATTTTTTCGTTAGTGTGGTGTGATGTCATTTGTATTTTAGTAATAATGTAAAGCCTAAGAATGTAAGGCCTGTCGGCCACCTACAATAATAGCGTGCGTTAGGTAAATTATTAGTGTAGTATTAGGTAAGCAATGACGTAGGTTGTATCCCCTACACCTACCTCCTCTTGTATAAATACAGGTTAAACCTCATGAAATAAAGTGTGTGTTTTAAGAGAAAAACCTTCGAGTTTTAAGTTGAGATTGAAATCTCACTTGTCTGTTGAAACGAAAATTCGTTTCTGAATAACATATTATCTATCCCACAATTTAAAGATCAAAATCATAACAATGATTCATCACCAATTTACAAACCATATATCATCATCAACCCCATCATCAATTCAAACTTTTCTTTCATAAAGATTACAAATTCACCATCACCATGGCCCGTTGGTTAGAAATGATCATTCATGCATCCGTTCATCACAATTTAAATTCAAATATAAAAAGAGCATGAACCCGCTCATCATCATCATTCAATTAATCAATTTTTAAGCTATTATTTTCACCAATCTTCCGCAGGTACTCTCGATGTCATCGACCATGAATTACTATTATGCCTAGCCTAATCACAACCGAAACAACGTCCAAATGTTAGCGGCCCCAAAATAACGTTACCTCCCGGTATAATACAAACAAAAATCAATTAAAAAATAAATTTGATTTTATCCATTAGGTCGCTAGTCCTTGTCACATCACGTGCCCCCTATCCACATCACGTGCCCCCATCCCCATTTCCAGATCCTTCCAAATCCCCCTATATAACCACCCCCACTCCCACCCACCCTCACTCACTCACTGTAACAAACCAACAAACAAATCAATTTCAAAAAAAATGAAGAACAACGGGAAGAGCATCAAGTCCACCACAAAGAAAGACCGCAAGTCATGCACCGGAATGAACGGGTCACCGAAGAAAGGAGGACACGGAGGCAAGTTCACGTGGTCAGGCGACTCCAACACCTTCTCTCCATCTGAGTTAGGTCATCGTGATGTTACTTTTTACGATGATGTTGACGTTGATGACGTCATCACCGATTCTAAATCTGAGTAGATTGTTGTTGATGACGTCATCGATTTAAAAAAGGTGTTTGATGTGATTAGTAGTAGTAGTAGTACGGATAATAATAAAGTTTTTTTACTAGTTTTTAAGTTTGTTGATGACGTCATCGATTCAAAAACTGTTGTTGATGATGATGATGACGTCATCGATTCAGTATCATGCTGTTATTGATGAAGATGATGTCGTCATCGATTCTAAATCTGTTGATGTTAATAAGTTTAATTTGAATATCTACTGCGGTTTAGTTTTTGTTATTGATGAAGATGATGTTGACGTTGATGACGTCACCGATTCTAAATCTGCTTGATTATTGATGATGATGATGATGACGTCATCGATTTAAGAGGGTTTTTTTTTTTTTAATGTTTAGTAGTTTAATACAGTAGATCGTATTGTTTTTAATCGAATTGTTGAAGATGATGATGACGTCATCGTTTTAGAATCTGGTTGATGTAATTACTTTACTAGTAGTATGGATGGATAATAAAGTTTTTTAGTAGATTGATCGTTGTAAATGAGTTGTTGAAGATGATGACGTCACTGATTCGAAATGTGTTTGATATACTAATTAGTTGAATGTCTACGGTTTATGTTTGTTTTTTGTGATCGTTGATGACGTCAGCGATTTGAAATCTGTTGATGTTTAGTAGTTTGATAGTGCTTATTATAACAAAGTTTTACTAGTTAAATTTGGATGTTGATTAGTTAAATCGAGTGATAGTTTCGTTGTTATGAGTGATATTTTCGAGCTGTTGTTAGTGATGATGTGTTTGATCAAAATAGTGCTTATCGAGTTATCGTGTTATCGAGTATGAATCGACATGTAACAAGTACGGATAAGAAACTTTTGTTGAAGTTTGAAGTCTATCTTCAGGATATGATGTGGTTCATATTGTTTCGAGTCTATCTAATTTGCTTCAAGATAAAGGCGTGATTATATTGTTCATATTGTTTTGATTGAGCATTTGAGCTATTGATGTCGATGATGTAAGATTCTTCAAATTATGTATTGTGTGATCGAGTAACAAGTCACGGTTAATTGTCGATGATCTTAGCTCAACCACTCTATATGTTCGACTCTATTATAGTATGATGTTGCTATCGCGATACATCACATGTTGATGACAATACGCCTCGGACTTAACTATCTAACCTTGTTTCCATTCAGCTCTTTTGAATACTTCTTGTGGTACTATGGTGATACTGGGTAAACTAAGAGTTCGTCGTTAATTGTGATCGGATGATGAGTTCCTAGATCTGTTGATATGGTATAACTGATCATGTTGAGTTATGTTGGTAATAATGTAACGATTTAACTACTTTATATGGTTTGTTTATCAAATTCATCCACGAGTCTTTTAGCGCAGTTGTTCATCTTTTTATAAGCTTTCAATCGAGCAGTATGACGATTTTATTAAAGAATGGTTGTTCATCTTTTTATAAGCTTTCAATCGAGCTTTCAATCGAAAATGTGTAATCAAGTTTAACGTTGAGAGGTGCAATTGAGTGCGGATCACATGAACGAAATTTGTAATAAACTCATTTTTATGAATACATCTTACATTAGATATTCATACTCAAATTACGAAGCTGCTGAAATGAGCAATTAGAATAACTTACACCAACAAATATCGGCTTTATTTAAAAAAACATAGACTTTTCAAACCATCTACAAAAACTAACAAAATCACAACTCCCACAAATGTCAAAAGAACACCAATGCTCAAGAATATGTAGTTCTGAAGAAAGTTATAAAAATGCCAATGCAACAAAGATATCATTCTAAACACTTACAAACCTTGTTCTTATAGAGCGTAGTATGTGGTCTTAAACCAATGAGTTAAAGAGAAGAAAACGTTAAAAAGATGATGCACTGTCCGACAGGGAATCACCACTCAGAAAATTGCTCTGGGAATTCCCATTTGAGGATATCTTTGTGAAAAAAAGATCATGCTCAGTTTTTTCAACAAAAAAGTTGACATATTTCGGGATAGGAGGCATGTTCACATTGGAAACTCCTTCAAGAATCTGTTCCACAAGACTCATTGAAGGCCTATTGTCTTCCTGGTCTTGAATACACCAATATGCAACTTTGAAAATTTTGATAACTTCATCAACGCTAGCTTCCCGGTTTAACCTACTATCTATTAGGCTAAGGGTGTCACCTCCCACCATAAGAACACTCGCAGCCAAACTAGGGAAGAAAGTAAAATTTGAATCTTCATATCGCTCTGTGTTTCTTTTGCCATGCACTAATTCAAAGAGCATCATTCCATAGCTAAAAACATCTGATTTGGCTGTGATGGCCACCCCTGATAACCATTCCGGTGCTAGATACCCTCTGGTCCCTCTTATAGTTGTCAAAACCCTACTAAAGTCTCGACCTACAAGCTTTGCCATACCAAAATCTGCGATGTGCGCATGTAGATTGGCATCTAAGAGTATGTTTTCTGGCTTTATGTCACAGTGAATTATACAGTTCCTGCATTTTTCATGAAGATAAACCAACCCTCTTGCAGTTTCTAGTGCAATCTGATATCTAGTTTTCCAGTTTAGAACATTATCTTGTTTTTCACTGAAAAGAAGTGAATGAAGAGAACCATTTGACATGTAATCATACACCAGTAACTTATTGTTACCCTCTACGCAGAAACCCCGAAGACGTACAATATTAACATGTTGGATGTTCCCGATTGTGCTGACTTCGCTCCTGAATTGCTTCTCTCCTTGAGTGATGCTTTCAAGCTTTTTCACCGCCACAATGGATGAATCACAAAGTACTCCCTTATAAACTGAACCAAAACCACCAGCTCCCAATTTATCTGAGAAATTCTTTGTTGCTACTAGCAGATCTCTGTAGACAAACACCAACAATGATCCCTCCATTGTTGTTTTTCCAAAAATAATATTTGAACAAAATTTTGGGAGAAACAACAATGGAGGAATCATTGGTGGTGTTTGTCTACTTAATACCCCCTTTTTTCTGTTGATTATTAGCAGAATCAGACCCAAGAGTAATAAGAGACCTACGAAAGACCACGAAACAGGACCCACAGGGAAACCGTGTTTTTTTCTATAAGTGGGGAGGTCTTTAGAAGCAACTTTGACATAGACTGTTTCCCCATAAAAATTGACTACTGAAAGGTCGAAAAAATCTTCGTCCCACAATAAACACTCGTTATCAGCAAAAAAGTAAACACTGCAGGAGCAGTCGTTCATACAGGTGGTACGACATTCTTTCGCACTCCCAGAGAACGCAAATTTATCTGAAGGCAAATATGTTACATTAATCATGATAAAATTGGAATTTTCCTCATTATTCCCACATTGCAACTTTGTTTTTCTAACACACCCACCAGAGAAATCACTCTGGTTCCAATCAATTTCTGATTTAGGCTTGAAGCCAGTCAAGCAATCACAGATGAATGGCAGTTGAGGCTGCCTTTGAGTACTGAAAAGGCCACAATAATCATGGTCGACGTCTTCAAAACTTTGCCAAACTGGTTCAACTGAATTTGACCCGTCTATCAAGGCTAGGTTACCATCATCATATAAAACAGCAATCACAGAACTCAAATTGGTGGTTGTGACATTTGTGGACCAGATCTGTAACTTAAACTCATTTAAGAGCACTAAGTTACCATCTACGATTTTTAGTTCAGAATTAACTCTGTCAGAGACACGTATTCTTTTGTTTGCTACCCAGACTGTGGTAAGAGGATTAGAAGCAACATTTTTATACCAAATGCCTACGTAATTGTTGGAAGAGTTGCCTGCTTCAAAGAAACCAAGCACAAAATTATCATTTTGTGATGTAATTGTTTGGTCTCCGGATAGAGAATGGTTGGCAGATATTGTGTTAGCTGCAGATGTGAAACAAATGGCCATAGAGAAACAAAGGAGGAGCATAAACGCCATAACAGTTAATTTTTTGTGAAGCGTGAGAGTGATATGAAAGTGGACAGTAATTGAGAGAGAAAGAGGCACACAGAGATGGCTCATATCAGATGCAGAAACAAATTGCGAGTACTGGATACTAATATTTGAACCCTCCGTACATGTCACGCCAGGTGGACTGCCAGTAACCACAAAAATAGTACTCTAACTTGCAAAACCTGCTAGAAATAATTAGCATGAAAGTCAGTCATAACCCGTAAAATGGTTCATAACCAGTAGAATAATTTAGTGGTCCACCCCATTCCATTATATAATATTTTCTACGTGGTGGGACTCACATTATACATGTTTCTCCATTAAGTCCAATCAAATCTGTACCATAGATTTTAAGAATCAAACTGTTTTAGTTAACGATTTATCATCAGAATAATCTACCTTCATAACATACTCATCCTAGGTTTATGACACAAATAATGTTTTTTGATCCTTTTACGCTTTACTTTATCTTCTGTAAAACTATTGCACGCAAGATCAAACTTACATTTACATTTACATCAGAATAATCTCTCTTCCTCAGTCACGGATTTTTGACATAAACTCGAAGCTCCAATTGTTAGAATTTAAATAGCATGACAATCAAATAAATAAATCAAAGCATCAAGTAAACACATGCGGAAGCCAAGGATCATAATTAACATATAAAAGATCAACCAAATATTAACATGAGGCAAGTTCACGTGGTCAGGCGACTCCAACACCTTCTCTCCATCTGAGTTAGGTCATCATGATGTTACTTTTTACGATGATGTCGACGTTGATGACGTCACCACCGATTCTAAATCTGAGTAGATTGTTGTTGATGATGATGACGTCATCGTTTTAAAAAAGGTGTTTGATGTGATTAGTAGTATTAGTAGTAGTACGGATAATAATAAAGTTTTTTTATTAACTAGTTTTTAAGTTTTTTGATGATGTCATCGATTCAAAAACTGTATGTTTTGTTGATGATGATGATGACGACGTCATCGGTTCAGTATCATGTTATTGATGAAGATGATGACGTCATCGATTCTAAATCTGTTGATGCTAATAAAGTTTTTTTAACTACTACTGTACTAGTTTAATTTGAATATCTGATAATCGAGTTGTTGATGATGATGACGTCATCGATTTATAAGGTGTTTGATGTTGAGTAGTTTAATAGATCGTATTGTTTAAATCGAGTTGTTGATGATGATGATGACGTCATCATTTCTTTCAGAGTCTGTTTGATGTAATTAGTAGCAGTACTGATAATAATAGTTTGGATGTTAATTGTGATAATTGATGACGTCATCGATCTTAAATTTGTTGATCGTTTCTTTGTAATGATTTCGCAATGATAATGATTTTCTTTCGATTAACGAGTTATTGTGATTGTGGTGTAGTTTATGATGTGGTTGATCTAAATTTTGTTTATATTGAGTAGATCGATATATCCTATGGTGTTATCGAGTATGAATCGACGTGAAACAAGTACGGATAAGAAACTTTTGGTGAAGTTTTATCGAGTTTCTATCCGATAGACTTGAAACTCGATCTACAAGTAGAAGCAATCAAGTTTAGAGCATATGATAGACAATAGCAACAAACTTGGAAGCTTAAAAAACAAATAACAAGACTTTCATACTATCTTGAAGACAATCCTGATTACAAAACAAGAATACCACTGAGCTGATACTAACAGTCTGATTCTTTGATCACTTAACTGACAAAATGTAGTTTACATCCTCACTTGCAAGCTAGCAACTACAAACATTAGAGGCATCATCCTTCTTGGAAGCAACCAAACCCCCTTTATCAACTACTAATAAAATCAAACATCAACAACTAAACTATAAGGTGGTAAAGAAGGCCTTATCATTATAGATGTAAAACCACACCTCCTCAGTCAAATTTACTGCTACATTTCCCTTCTAAAACCTCCGTATAAATATCCATTGATTGAGCATTTGAGCTATTGATTTCATGATATAAAGATTCAAACTTTTGTATTGTGTGATCTAAGTGAGAGTTCGTGGTGGTTAAGTCTGATCGGATGCATAAAGTTTTACTAGTTTAATTCGATGACTCAGCTCTTAGTGTATGCGCGACTCTATTGCGAGATATCATGTTGCTAACGCGATATATAATAAGATACGCTTACACTATTTAATCTTGTTTACAAAACCAAGACTATTGATATCCTTTGCCTTTTCTAAGTTTCGTTATTGGACGCAACTGTTCATCCATTTAAGGTTAATATCAAGCAAAATGATGATTCTATTACGTAAAAGTGGATGATGTATAGGGTTGAGCATTGGTCCCGGACCGGACCGAATATGGTCGGTCCGGTTCGGTCCGGTCTCGATTGGTCCGATCCGTTCTGGCGGTTTGCTCAGCCCTAATGTATCGTATAAAGGTTTGGAGATCTATTGAAACTAAATATTTTTACAATTTAGTCATAATTTATGTAGAAAGAAGAAATGAATTTCTTTTGTAGTTCTCGTAACGTATCGGTCTTTGTCATGAATAATTTTTAAATTTATGTTCAATATCATATTTTTGTTTACGTGTCGTGACTGGCAATCGGCTACACCGGTTAACTTAATTAAGTGGATTTTTTTTAGTTAATTTTGTGATATTTTATTGGGTCCATAGCTGATGAGTGAAAATTTGAAAAAAGTTCGTTACTATTATATCACTTTAACCTTTGAAAGAACAATGACTTGTAGCATATATAACAAATCTAACGTGGATAATAATGGTACAATTTATGACTTAACATGTATGTTTGGCAGATGACGTAGATTTTGGAGGTCAAAAACTGTTTTTGTTAATATCAACCAAAAACCGCAAAATTTGATGGGTACGAAGTATTATGATATTTTATTATAAGTGAATATTTAAAAATAAATCATTGCTATTAGATGACTTAAAAAAAAAAAGGAAAAAAAAAACGAAATCAAACAAAAGGATTTTACTAATTAAAAAATGAGGCAAATGGCAAATGACAAAAAAATATGAGATTAAACTTGGGTATATATCAAACCAAAATTCATTATTGATTTAATTGCATATATATTTTTTCAAAGTTGTTTCTCTCTTAAATCATACCCATACCCATCTATAAGCCAAACGCCCCTTTAGTTTAAGAATGAATTCAGACCACATAGATGTAAAAGAAGTGTGATTTTTGCAGCAATGATGCAACTTGTTGATGTATTGAAGTTGTTGACAAGATTTATGGATCAGTTACATTTCTTGACGTTGATATACTTGTAGTTATGAAAAATGATAAAAAAACAAGGGTATAATAAATATTTTAAATTTATATTATAGTTATAATGTATTTTAAGTATTTAATTATGTAAAAAATATTTGACATTATTAAAAGTTTGAACGAATATATATATGTAAGTACAAGTTTTGGTTGAATATACATACAATTTTAAGTCTTTAGAAAGATATATACGCAATTTATCTTACTATTTATATTTGTTCAAAATAATGTTCAATTTTTATATATAATCATTAATTATGAATATCTTTTTTATTTTGTCATTCTATTCAAAACTCATATTAAGTGCTCAGTTTAAAATTTGTTAATAAATGTAAAGGTAAAATTGATTTTTTATCAATAAAAAATTACATTAACTACACATATTATAATTTGTCTACTTTTTTATGGATATTATTTTTTAGACAAAAAGAATATCTCTTAAAGTTTTTAAGACAAGTTCATGTACTTTTTATAAAAGAGTAAAATAAGCTAAAATTGGTTTGTTATAATATGTTGACTTTCAAAATAAATAAATAAAGCAAAACTCAAACTACTTCATTAGCCCAATTTTATGGCAAGCCTACGAGTCTCAAAATAAGCCTTGTTGGTTTATACTCCCTCTGTTTCTAAATAAATGTTCAGTTTGACTTTTTAAAGTCAAATTAGTTCAACTTTTACCTTAAATAATTTTTTTTGTATTATATAATACAATAAAAAAAATTATACCATTGAAATATACACTTAAAATCCAATACATTCATATATTTTCAATTTTTCATCAAATATTATATAACAAAAAAAAAAAATATAGTTAATGTTAAAGTTAGAACTAGTTTATGTCTAAAAAGTTAGTATACGTTTATTATATAATAAACTTATACTATAAGTCAACAAATTTTAAAATAAGCAAGAAATTTGGGGGTTATAAAAATACACTTTTAATTTACACAAAATAAACACCATATACTAACGACCACGCAACCATAAACTCCATTGTAACGACATCTCCTCCCCCCATCTCCCCCAATCCAACACGTAAAACCAAATCAATCCCCTAAAACCAAATCCACACACACTAAAAACACACACTTAACCCTAATCAATCAATCAATGGGAAACAAAATCGCTCGAACAACACAAGCCTCATCAACCGAATACTACCTCCACGACCTACCTTCATCATACAATTTAGTCCTCAAAGAGGTGTTAGGTAGAGCTAGGTTTCTGAAATCTATTCAGTGTAAACATGACGAAGGATTAGTTTTGGTGAAGGTTTATTTTAAAAGAGGCGATTCGATTGATTTGCGCGAATATGAGCGTAAATTGGCGCGTATTCGCGAGGTTTTTAATCGGATTGAGAATCCTCATGTTTGGCCATTTCAGGTTGATTTTTTGAATTTTATTGTTTATGTTACGCGAATTACTAATATTTTAGTATGTGATGATATGTATGAGTTTTTATTAGGTTTTAGCGTGCCGTTGAGTTAGTTAGGCGCGTTAGTTATAATATTGTCCTTAGGCGCGTTAGTTATAATATTGTCCTTAGGCGCGTTAGTTATAATATTAGGCGCGTTAGTATATTAATTTATTTAATCATGTTATATTCAATAGAAAATAGGGAATAAGATTGCTCGAACAATACAAGCCTCATCAACTGAATACTACCTCCACGGCCTGCCTTCTTAATACAATTTAGTCCTCAAAGAGGTGTTAGGTAGAGCTAGGTTTCTGAAATCTATTCAGTGTAAGCATGACGAAGGATTAGTTTTGGTGAAGGTTTATTTTAAACGAGGCGATTCGATTGATTTGCGCGAATATGAGCAGAAATTGGCGCGTATTCGCGAGGTTTTTAATCGGATTGAGAATCCTCATGTTTGGCCATTTCAGGTTGATTTTTTGAATTTTATTGTTTATGCTGCGCGAATTAGTAGTATTTTAGTATGTTTAGCGTGCCGTTGAGTCAGTCTGAACATTGCCTTCCACATATTGTCCTTAGGCGCGTTAGTTATAATATTCTCCTTAGGCGCGTTAGTTATAATAGGCGCGTTAGTTATAATATTTTCCTTAGGCGCGTTAGTTATAATATTTGTCCTTAGGCGCGTTAGTTATAATATTTGTCCTTAGGCGCGTTAGTTATAATATTCTCCTTAGGCGCGTTAGTTATAATAGGCGCGTTAGTTATAATATTTTTGTATTTTATTGTTTATGTTGCGCGAATTAGTAGTTTTTTAGTATGTGATGATATATGTGACTTTATGTTAGTTTTAGCGTGCCGTTGAGTTAGTTAGGCGCGTTAGTTATAATATTTTCCTTAGGCGCGTTAGTTATATTGATTTATTAAATCATGTTATATTCGATAAAAAATAGGGAATAAGATTGCACGGACAACACAAGCCTCATCAACCGAATACTACCTCCACGACCTACCTTCATCATACAATTTAGTCCTCAAAGAGGTGTTAGGTAGAGCTAGGTTTTTGAAATCTATCCGGTGTAAGCATGACGAAGGATTAGTTTTGGTGAAGGTTTATTTTAAGCGAGGCGATTCGATTAATTTGCGCGAATATGAGCGCAAATTGGCGCGTATTCGCGAGGTTTTTAGTCGGATTGAGAATCCTCATGTTTGGCCATTTCAGGTTGATTTTTTGAATTTTATTGTTTATGTTGCGCGAATTAGTAGTTTTTTAGTATGTGATGGTGTATGTGAGTTTATGTTAGTTTTAGCGTGCCGTTGAGTTAGTTAGGCGCGTTAGTTATAATATTGTCCTTAGGCGCGTTAGTTATAATAGGCGCGTTAGTTATAATATTTTCCTTAGGCGCGTTAGTTATAATATTGTCCTTAGGCGCGTTAGTTATATTGATTTATTTAATCATGTTATATTCAATAAAATAGGGAATAAGATTGCTCGAACAACACAAGCCTCATCAACCGAATACTACCTCCACGACCTACCTTCATCATACAACTTAGTCCTCAAAGAGGTGTTAGGTAGAGCTAGGTTTCTGAAATCTATCCAGTGTAAGCATGACGAAGGATTAGTTTTGGTGAAGGTTTATTTTAAGCGAGGCGATTAGATTGATTTGCGCGAATATGAGCGGAAATTGGCGCGTATTCGCGAGGTTTTTAATCGGATTGAGAATCCTCATGTTTGGCCATTTCAGGTTGATTTTGTGAATTTTATTGTTTATGTTGCGCGAATTGTAAGTAATTTAGTTTGTATTAGTTTTTAGCGCGCCGCTTAGTCAGAACATTGCCTTCCACATATTGTCCTTAGGCGCGTTAGTTATAATATTTTCCTTAGGCGCGTTAGTTATAATATTGTCCTTAGGCGCGTTAGTTATATTAATTTATTTAAATCATGTTATATTTAATAAAAAATAGGGAATAAGATTACACGAACAATACAAGCATTATCAACCGAATACTACCTCCACGACCTCCCTTCTTCATATAATCTAGTCCTCAAAGAGGTGTTAGGTAGAGCTAGGTTTCTGAAATCTATTCAGTGTAAGCATGACGAAGGATTAGTTTTGGTGAAGGTTTATTTTAAAAGAGGCGATTCGATTGATTTGCGCGAATACGCGCCAATTTGCGCTCATATTCGCGAGGTTTTTAATCGGATTGAGAATCCTCATGTTTGGCTATTTCAGGTTGATTTTTTGAATTTTATTGTTTATGTTGCGCGAATTAGTAGTAATTTAGTTTGTATTAGTTTTAGCGCGACGCTTAGTCCCTTAGGCGCGTTAGTTATAATATTGTCCTTAGGCGCGTTAGTGATAATAGGCGCGTTAGTTATAATATTGTCCTTAGGCGCGTTAGTTATAATAGGCGCGTTAGTTATAATATTTTCCTTAGGCGCGTTAGTTATAATATTCTCCTTAGGCGCGTTAGTTATATTATTTTATTAAATCATGTTATATTCAACAAAAAATAGGGAATATGATTGCACGAACAACACAAGCATTATCAACCGAATACTACCTCCACGACCTACCTTCATCATACAATTTAGTGCTCAAAGAGGTGTTAGGTAGAGCTAGGTTTCTGAAATCTATTCAGTGTAAACATGACGAAGGATTAGTTTTGGTGAAGGTTTATTTTAAGCGAGGCGATTCGATTGATTTGCGCGAATATGAGCGCAAATTGGCGCGTATTCGCGAGGTTTTTAGTCGCATTGAGAATCCTCATGTTTGGCCATTTCAGGTTGATTTTTTAATTTGATTGTTTATGTTGCGCGAATTAGTTGTTATTTAGTTTGTATTAGTTTTAGCGCGCCGCTTAGTCCCTTAGGCGCATTAGTTATAATATTTTCCTTAGGCGCGTTAGTTATAATATTGTCCTTAGGCGCGTTAATTATATTAATTTATTAAATCATGTTATATTCGATAAAAAACAGGGAATAAGATTGCATGAACAATACAAGCCTCATCAACCGAATACTACCTCCACGACCTGCCTTCATCATACAACTTAGTCCTCAAAGAGGTGTTAGGTAGAGCTAGGTTTCTGAAATCTATCCAGTGTAAACATGACGAAGGATTAGTTTTGGTGAAGGTTTATTTTAAACGAGGCGATTCGATTGATTTGCGCGAATATGAGCGCAAATTGGCGCGTATTCGCGAGGTTTTTAATCGGATTGAGAATCCTCATGTTTGGCCATTTCAGGTTGATTTTGTGAATTTTATTGTTTATGTTGTGCGAATTAGTAGTTTTTTAGTATGTGATACTATTTATTAGTTTATGGTAGTTTTTAGCGGGCCGTTGAGTCGGTCTGAACATTGCCTTCTGCATATTGTCCTTTGCCGTTAGTTAGTCAGCCTGAACATTGCCTTCCACATATTGTCCTTGGGCGCGTTAATTATAGTAGAGCAAAATACGGACTTATGTTAATTCTCGTTAGAAATGGCTATTAGATGTTGCTTTAAGTTTTTTTTGATAAGCTTAGGCAAACACGCCCTATTCCTGTTAAGTTGTTGCTTAGGGCTTGAGATTATTGTCATTTTCATGCAGTTTAGGACCTCTATTGCATCAGAGATAATGCAACGCGTTAGGTCTTTTGCAGTTAGAAGTTAGAACTGCTCTTTACAGTCACTCGGTATTCTACCTGATGTAACGTCTGAATCTGGCCTTGATTGAATGTATATATATATTTTTTGGTGTGCTGAGCCAATTGTATTCAGATTTAAGCTTGTTACATGTGTATATGTTAACCCAATCTTTGGTTGATGCATCTGATAAAAGTCATTGTTTAAGAAAAAACTCTAATAATGAAATATATTGTAGTTTTGGCTCGAGACTGATAAAGCTGCTTACTTGTTGAGGCAATACTTTTTCAACAATCTTCATGATCGACTGAGTACACGGCCTTTCCTCAGCCTTGTTGAGAAGAAATGGTTGGCTTTTCAGGTTTGCCCTTGACAATGACTTAGTTAAATTAAAGTTACCACAAGAGCACTGAGCCGGTTTTTAATGTTTCTTGTTTTGCAGTTGCTCTATGCAGTGAAACAGTGTCATGACAATGGAATATGTCATGGTGAGCTCCTTTTTTTCATGGGATTGTCTAAATGAGCTCTTGTTTAATGTTTTCTGTGATCAGTTTTGTAAAACAAAAACTTATGCAGGTGATATCAAATGTGAGAATGTGTTGGTTACATCTTGGAACTGGTTTTACCTTGCCGATTTTGCATCATTTAAACCAACCTACATTCCTCATGATGATCCCTCTGATTTCTCGTTTTTCTTTGATACCGGGGGAAGAAGACGCTGCTATCTTGCTCCTGAGGTGAGTTTGGCAATTTTACATATTCATCTGCCTTAACTTTATAAGCATTCTCTATTACTCTCTATATTCCGATTATAAGACCACTTGCCTTTTAATGGTTCTAGTCAAGTGTTTGGCAAGTGTGTTTGCATTGCATTATTGTGCTATTTTTTTTTTGGGTAAAGGGTTACCCCGGTAAAGTATATTAAACACTAAAACGTTTGAGTACACTGGAATGTGGCAAAAAAACACCACATTATTGTGCTATTTTGTTTCCTTATGTTTATATAATTTGTAATGTCCTTAATAGTGTGTGTAGCAATAGGACTTTCTGACTTTACCATTGATGTTTAGAGATTTTATGAGCATGGAGGTGAGATTCAAGGGGCACAGGATGCACCTTTAAGGCCATCAATGGACATCTTTGCTGTTGGGTAAGATTTTTTCTTCTAATTATAACATCTTTTGTATTTTCCTTGTAATGCGATAAACTAGTTTTTATTCTTGATAGTTGGCGTTCGTAGATATTCAAGTTAAAAATGCTAAAACAATAAACCTGGGTTGAAATACAATTCTTCGGTTAAGAGTTATAGTGTAATGAATACACTAGTTTGGATTCTTGGTAGTTGGTGATTGTATAAAACCTTGAAATCTTTGTGAAATAGAACCCTTAAGTTAAGAGTTATAGTGTCTACTTGTTCTAATGCCGTTTTTTAAACCTGAGAAATGTGAAATCAATGGATCAAAACTTTTTCAAATTCATCACCCTGTGCATGTGTAGTCTTCAAATAACGATTAATTACTAATAGAACACTTAATACTCATGAGATGTCGAATATACATTAAGCATACTGGCATAAACCTGAATATGTGGCTACAAGATGCTTCAAAAATTTGGTAATCTGGCACACAATGGTGTGTCTTTCACGTTTTAACCCCTTATCATATAGATATACAAATTATCACCATGAATAGCTAGGCAATTTGAATTAGTCATAGTTGGAGGATCACATATCAAGTGATATACATGGATGGCCTCATAAGTGATGCTGGTCAACTACTGAATATCTTGCTAATTGTAAGTTTTAATTGCTCACAGCTGAGCCATGTACCTAGCACCTTTATCTCCCATACCAACTAGAAAATTTAAAAATTGAAAGAAAACTCCAAAGTGGGCAACACCTAGCTATACTTCACTAAAGCCAAGGATTCTCTCACATGGTCAAAGATTCTGTTATCTTACTAGTGAGACAAACCCCTGCAACAGAAAAATATCATTTTTAATCAAGAGAATCTGGATTTACTCAATGAACCATCGAAACCCTAAGGTTTATACCAAAGTAAAATTACATTATTATCCCTTATGATTCAGATATAAATCTTTTCTGTGAGCTTACAATGTGCTTATCTGCTTGTCGCTTTAGGTGTGTCATTGCGGAACTCTTCCTAGAGGGTCAACCCCTATTTGAGCTATCACAACTACTTGCATATCGAAGGGGCCAATATGATCCTAGCCAACATCTGGAGAAGGTACATTTTTGCTATCTTGACTTATCCTTATTTTTCTGTTCTCATGTTTGCTTTCTAGTTTTTCCTAGTAGTGTTAAATTTGTCTTTACATCATATATTAATCGATTTGCTTGTGTAACCTTGTTGTCACGCACCCCTGCATCAGCAACATCGTTATTGTGATCATGATATTCTTTCTTTACTTTATCTAGAGGTTGCAGTATAGCTAAATTTATTTTTACAAATCAGAAATCATGTCCATGAGAAGTTCCCTTTGCATTTGCCTTTTCTCATATTCTTCACCTTTTGACTAGGAAATGTAGTGCCACTTTACCTCAATCCATCCTCCTGTCTACTGAGATCCACAATAAGGCATTAACTGAACAGAATTTAATACTTATATCTTGGTCGCGCTCCTCGTCTCAGTAATTTTGACCTACTCCAGCTGGAGACATAACTGACATTGATAGAACATGTGTGGTTCTGCATAATTGATATATCTAGCTCCTGAAACTTACCCTTTACTATGGGACTCATGCCTCTCCCTTTCCTATTAGAGTTTATACCGAGTGGTTCTTCTTTAAGTATTGAATAATGAATAGTACTTGCAAGACTGGGCAATAGAATCCATGCACTTTTGTACTTTAAGCATTAAAAGACTTGGGAGTTGAATATATGCACAGTAATTTAGCACAGTATCACTTTAGCTTCTGGTGTACTAGATATAAGTTTAATTAGCATTTTGAGCCATTATACTTGCAACTTCATTGTTCAACAACCAAGATACTTGAAAAAAGTTGTGAAAAACAGAAAAAACATACACTCTACTTGGCAGAAATTTGCAAGCGGCACTCTAGTTGGCAGTGTTTCTTTTAGCCATCTTTCCGCCAAATACATATTGGTTGCCTTTCACTTGCATAGGTTGTACACACCCTAACAGTGGACGGTTGTGATGACTAAAGTGGGTTTACGCGAATGTTATGCAACACATTGAAGCAAATATCAAATGTTGGATATGCAACTATCTAATACAGGTTAGTGGTTTTTGTATGCAGATAATATTCAGTTTTGGTTGTTGAATTAGGTCATTCATTATATGTTAAGGTCAAGTATTGCTTAAACAGAAGCTCTAATTTAGTCTTTTTGTCTTATGCATGTTTGGAAATACGTGGATGGTGTATTGATGAACATGAACAAGCTGCTGAACTTGCTTATTTTGGTGCTCAGGTATTTACTTCTGTCTCTACGCTCATTTACATGTCATTAATAATGCTCCCAAAACACTGTGTCAGGTTGACCCAAAACACACTGTGAGAAATTAGAAAAGATATTATTTGTTCTCTTTTTAATGCTCAAAGGTTTTATATTGGGAGACACAGGAAACCAAATTTAGTTACGATCTAATCTCACTTTATCGGCTAATTGAAAATGTTTCGGCCTGCTGTTTTGCAGTAGCTTATATGAAAAGGTAGATAAGTCAATCAAGACACTATGGTCATTGTGCTACTGTAATTAAAAATATTTTTTTAGAGTAACTATCTAAAAAATCTAAATCAAATGGATGTTATACGCATTGAAAGTTTGAAACTACACATGGGGATATTAGAAGAAGGTTCTTGCTACAAAGTTAGTAACTTTTGAGTGACTGAAAATAGTGGCAAGTTCGCGCTGCTAAGTAAAAAATGTAATATAATATTTTTTAAGAATACGATGCTGACAATGATCAATAGCTTTGATGAAAATGTTAATGACTTCAAATTTGAACCCTTTTACTTTCATGACAAAATAATTTGTTGAGTCTGGTTCTGTTGGTATGTCTATATTTTTTGCTGGATACACATTTTTTATGTACTAAATTTAATATGTGTAACAAGACTATTAACCAGCAATTTTACATAAATTAATTAATGTTAACTTCAGATATCAATGGAAGAATTGTATTAATTGGGGACCCTATATTGTTCGGTAACAATTAGAGAATGACTTTGATGCTGAAAGACGTTGAGCAAGTGTTATTACGTACATGAGTGACCAGTTTATGTTTTCCATATTATATACTAATATTATTATGTTTTCTCTGCTAACAATGGTGACATTTGACATGTTGTTATACTGCAACTTGCTTAAGTCAAATATTTGATAGGTATGTTCAACAACATAACTACATATATGATTTATGGGTCACGACGAGTAAAAAGTAATACTTTTTAGGAAAACATGAGAATGAAACAAATACATATGTTTTCTTGACTTATGGTTGGTTTATATCCTTTTTTCAAAACAGGAATATGCACGATTAGTTTTACTTCTTTGTGATCATTTTTAAGCTTTGTAAGAGACGAAGTTCGTATGTGGGAAGAGCTTCCACCAAGGATTAAATAAGAGCAGAACTTGGAAGATTTCACTCTTTGGCATTAGTTAGTTACTTTGTCTTGGTATTTGTAAGAGGACTCTGATTTTGAACCGTTCAAGTATTGTGCTGAACAGGTTAATATACATGAATAACCATTCTTTAATTATTTATCCATTTGATGCTAGCTTTTAGAGGTGGCAAAAAGGGTGTGTTGGGTAAATGCTCACTTACGATTTCATGCTCTTTCTATTTTATTTGTTTGTTATGATTTATGCTCACGTACAAGGCTTTTCACAGGTAATTAAATTTGAACCCAATGTTATGTGTGAATACATTAACAAAAAGTTTAATGGTGGATAAGTAAATTAACTGCTTATGGAATATGTTTGTTTTAATCTATTTCAGCCCAATTGATTCAAAGTAAGGGCGAGAGTAGAATAAGTAAAAATAATGTAAAGGCTAACAACAATATGTTTCTGGACGCATCTGAACCTCCTGCATATTTTGAAACCAAAAGCTTAAATGAATATTAGTTTGGTTATTTGAAAAAGATTACTAAATAATTTAGTCTGTATATGCTCTTGGGTGAGGGAGGTTTTGGAAAGGTGCACTTAGGTTGGCTTGACCATAACACATTTGCCCTTCCATCATCGGGTCGGAGTTTATACCGCTGTTAAAAGGCTCACTAAAGAAAGCGTATAAGGACATGCTAAATGGCTGGGACGTATTGCTATTGTGTTTTAATTGGTATCTATAATGAAAACAAGAATTCCAGATATCAATGTTTACAACTTATTGGCGAGTCTTTGATTTGAGTAGAGATAGAGTATTTGATTTTAGTTAAGTTGAGTAGAGTATGCAATCATTTCCATCATCTATTATTTTAAAAAAAAAATCCTTAGAACTAGCCGCCCATCGGGCGGGCCTTGAGGCTAGTATATATATATATATATATATATATATATATATATATATATATATATATATATATATATATATATATATATATATATATAAGTTTTGGTTGGATATGCATACAATTTTAAGTCTTTAGAAAAATATATACGCAATTTATCTTACTATTTATATTTGTTCAAAATAATGTTCAATTTTTATATATAATCATTAATTATAAATATCTTTTTTATTTTGCCATTCTATTCAAAACTTGTATTAAGTGCTCATTTTAAATTTCATTTTTTAATAAATGTAAAGGTAAAATTGACTTTTTATTAATAAAAAGTTACATTAGTTACACATATTATAATTTGTCTATTTTTTTTTATAAACACTATTTTCAACTTTCAAGACAAAAGAATATCTCTTACAGTAAAATTTTTAAGACAAGGTCATAGATGTACTTTTTGTAAAAGAGTAAAATAAGATAATTGGCTTTGTTATAATATGTTGACTTTCAAAATAAACAAATAAAGAAAAACTTAAACTATTAAGGGCTTGTTTAGCTAAGCTTATGAAACATAAGCTCATTTAGGATTATATTTCATTAGCCTTAATTTTTTGACAAACACACAAGTCTTAAAATAAGCACAAAAATTAAAGCTTATAAAATATACTTTTTCAGCTTATTATAAGACTTGTTCACTTATATAATATAATAAATTATATAAGTCAACAAGCCTTAAAATAAGCAAGAAAATTGGGTTACGAAAAAATGAGGTTATCTACAGCCAAACACCCCCTAAATAAAAATACACTTTTAATTTACACAAAATAAACACCATATACTAACGACCACGCAACCATAAACACCCATTGTAACGACATCTCCTCCCCCCATCTCCTTCTCCCAATCCAACACGTAAAACCAAATCAATCCCCTAAAACCAAATCCACACACACTAAAAACACACAGTTAACCCTAATTAACCAACCAATGGGAAACAAAATCGCTCGAACAACACAAGCCTCATCAACCGAATACTACCTCCACGACCTACCTTCATCTTACAACTTAGTCCTCAAAGAGGTGTTAGGTAGAGCTAGGTTTCTGAAATCCATTCAGTGTAAGCATGACGAAGGATTAGTTTTGGTGAAGGTTTATTTTAAGCGAGGCGATTCGATTGATTTGCGCGAATATGAGCGCAAATTGGCGCGTATTCGCGAGGTTTTTAATCGGATTGAGAATCCTCATGTTTGGCCATTTCAGGTTGATTTTTGATTTTTTATGTTTATGTTGCGCGAATTAGTAGTATTTTAGTTTGTATTAGTTTTTAGCGCGCCGCTTAGTCAGAACATTGCCTTCCACATATTGTCCTTAGGCGCGTTAGTTATAATATTCTCCTTAGGCGCGTTAGTTATAATAGGCGCGTTGGTTATAATATTCTCCTTAGGCGCGTTAGTTATAATATTTTCCTTAGGCGCGTTAGTTATAATATTTTCCTTAGGCGCGTTAGTTATAATATTGTCTTTAGGCGCGTTAGTTATAATATTCTCCTTAGGCGCGTTAGTTATATTGATTTATTTAATCATGTTATATTCAATAGAAAATAGGGAATAAGATTGCACGGACAATACAAGCCTCCTCAACCGAATACTACCTCCACGACCTACCTTCATCATACAATCTAGTCCTCAAAGAGGTGTTAGGTAGAGCTAGGTTTCTGAAATCCATTCAGTGTAAGCATGACGAAGGATTAGTTTTGGTGAAGGTTTATTTTAAGCGAGGCGATTCGATCGATTTGCGCGAATATGAGCGTAAATTGGCGCGTATTCGCGAGGTTTTTAGTCGGATTGAGAATCCTCATGTTTGGCCATTTCAGGTTGATTTTTGAATTTTATTGTTTATGTTGCGCGAATTAGTAGTTTTTTAGTATGTGATGCTAGTTATTAGTTTATTTTAGTTTTTAGTGGGCCGTTGAGTCGGTCTGAACATTGCCTTCTGCATATTGTCCTTTGCCATTAGTTAGTCAGCCTGAACATTGCCTTCCACATATTGTCCTTGGGCGCGTTAATTATAGTAGAGCAAAATACGAACTTATGTTAATTCTCGTTAGAAATGGCTTTTTGATGTTGCCGTAAGTTATTTTTGATAAGCTTAGGCAAACCCACCCTAGTCCTGTTAAGTTGTTTAGGGCTTGAGATTATTGTCATTTTCATGCAGTTTAGGACCTCTTTTGTGTCAGAGATAATTCAACACATTACACTTAAATTAGGTCTTTTGCAGTTAGAAGTTAGAACTGCTCTTTACAGTCACTCGGTATTCTACCTGATGTAACGTCTGAATATGGCCTTGGTTGAATGTATATATTTTTTTGGTGTGCTGAGCCAATTGTATTCAGATTTAAGCTTGTTACATGTGTATATGTTAACCCAATCTTTGGTTGATGCATCTGATAAAAGTCATTGTTTAAGAAAAAACTCTAATAATGAAATATATTGCAGTTTTGGCTCGAGACTGATAAAGCTGCTTACTTGTTGAGGCAATACTTTTTCAACAATCTTCATGATCGACTGAGTACACGGCCTTTCCTCAGCCTTGTTGAGAAGAAATGGTTGGCTTTTCAGGTTTTCCCTTGACAATGACTTTGTTAAATTAAAGTTACCACAAGAGCGCATGAGCTGGTTTTTAATGTTTCTTGTTTTGCAGTTGCTCTATGCAGTGAAACAGTGTCATGACAATGGAATATGTCATGGTGAGCTCCTTTTTTTCATGGGATTGTCTAAATGAGCTCTTGTTTAATGTTTTCTGTGATCAGTTTTGTAATACAAAAACTTATGCAGGTGATATCAAATGTGAGAATGTGTTGGTTACATCTTGGAACTGGCTTTACCTTGCCGATTTTGCATCATTTAAACCAACCTACATTCCTCATGATGATCCCTCTGATTTCTCGTTTTTCTTTGATACCGGGGGAAGAAGACGCTGCTATCTTGCTCCTGAGGTGAGTTTGGCAATTTTACATATTCATCTGCCTTAACTTTATAAGCGCTCTCTATTACTCTCTATATTCCGATTATAAGACCACTTGCCTTTTAATGGTTCTAGTCAAGTGTTTGGCAAGTATGTTTGCATTGCATTATTGTGCAATTTTGTTTCCTCATGTTTATATAATTCGTAATGTCCTTGATAGTATGTGTAGCAATAGGACTTTCTGACTTTATCATTGATGTTTAGAGATTTTATGAGCATGGAGGTGAGATTCAAGGGGCACAGGATGCACCTTTAAGGCCATCAATGGACATCTTTGCTGTTGGGTTAGATTTTTTCTTCTAATTATAAACTCTTTTGTATTTTTTTTGTAATGTGATACACTAGTTTGTATTCTTGATAGTTGGTGTTCGTAGTTATTCAAGGTCAAAATGCTAAAACAGTAAACCTTGGTTGAAATACAACCCTTCGGTTAAGAGTTATAGTGTAATGCGATACACTAGTTTGGATTCTTATAGTTGGTGATTGTATAAAACATTGAAATCTTGGTGAAATAGAGCCCTTAAGTTAAGGGTTATAGTGTCTACTTGTTCTAATGCTGTTTTTTAAACCTGAGAAATGTGAGATCAATGGATCAAAACTTTTGAAGCTCATCGCTCTGTGCATGTGTAGTCTTCAAATAACGATTAATCACTAGGAGAACACTGAATACTCATGAGATGTCGAATATACATTAGGCATACTGGCATAAACCTGAATATGTGGCTACAAGATGCTTACAAATTATCACCATGAATAGCTAGGCAATTTGAATTAGTCATAGTTGGAGGATCACATATCAAGTGATATACATGGATGGCCTCAGAAGTGATGCTGGTCAACTACTGAATATCTTGCTAATTTTAAGTTTTAATTGCTCACAGCTGAGCCATGTATCTAGCACCTTTATCTCCCATACCAACTAGAAAATTTAAAAATTGAAAGAAAAACTCCAAAGTGGGCAACACCTAGCTATACTTCACTAAAGCCAAGGATTCTCTCACATGGTCAAAGATTCTGTTATCTTACTAGTGAGACAAACCCCTGCAACAGAAAAATATCATTATTAATCAAGAGAATCTGGATTTTCTCAATGAACCATTTGAATCTTGGAAAAATGAATGAAAATAAAAGCGGAGGCCCGCCATCTGCTAGCATTGTGGTTTGGAATCGATTCTTTATCAATAGCCCACCCTTTCTTTGAACCTTGTCAATGATCGAACTGAAATTAAAGATATGAACTGAGTGCCATTTGATGAGTAACTGAGAACAAAGGAGAGGGATATGGAAAGAATGAAGTAATGAAAGAGGAAGTTATTGCTAGTAGTAACGACTTGTCACGATCCATTGGTTCATATAGAATCCATGTCCTAGGTGTATCAAAAAACATTCTTTTGACTAAGCGTATATAATAAAATAGAGTGAAAGGGTCCACCCCGAAACCAAGGGGGTACTAACTAACAGCTGAGTCCTCACCCTAAGGTTTATACCAAAGTAAAATTACATTATTATCCTTTATGATTCAGATATAAATCTTTTCTGTGAGCTTACAATGTGCTTATCTGCTTGTCGCTTTAGGTGTGTCATTGCGGAACTCTTCCTAGAGGGTCAACCCCTATTTGAGCTATCACAACTACTTGCATATCGAAGGGGCCAATATGATCCTAGCCAACATCTGGAGAAGGTACATTTTTGCTATCTTGACTGATCCTTATTTTTCTTCTCTCATGTTTGCTTTCTAGTTTTTCCTAGTAGTGTTAAATTTGTCTTTACATCATATATTAATCGATTTGCTTGTGTAACCTTGTTGTCACGCACCCCTGCATCATCAACATCGTTATTGTGATCATGATATTCCTTCGTTACTTTATCTAGAGGTTGCAGTATAGCTAAATTTATTTTTACAAATCAGAAATCATGTCCATGAGAAGTTCCCTTTGCATTTGCCTTTTCTCATATTCTTCACCTTTTGACTAGGAAATGTAGTGCCACTTTACCTCAATCCATCCTCCTGTCTACTGAGATCCACAATAAGGCATTAACTGAACAGAATTTAATACTTATATCTTGGTCGCGCTCCTCTTGTCTCAGTAATTTTGACCTACTCCAGCTGGAGACATAACTGACATTGATAGAACATGTGTGGTTCTGCATAATTGATATATCTAGCTCCTGAAACTTACCCTTTACTATGGGACTCATGCCTCTCCCTTTCCTATTAGAGTTTATACCGAGTGGTTCTTCTTTAAGTATTGAATAATGAATAGTACTTGCAAGACTGGGCAATAGAATCCATGCACTTTTGTACTTTAAGCATTAAAAGGCTTGGGAGTTGAATATATGCACAGTAATTTAGCACAGTATCACTTTAGCTTCTGGTGTACTAGACATAGTTTAATTAGCATTTTGAGCCATTATACTTGCAACTTCATTGTTCAACAATCAAGATACTTGAAAAAAGTTGTGAAAAACAGAAAAAACATACACTCTACTTGGCAGAAATTAGCAAGCACGGCACTCTAGTTGGGAGTGTTTCTTTTAGCCATCCTTCCGCCAAATGCAGCGTTTTTTTTGTCTGCCAATGCAGTGTTATAGTGTTTTTTGATTATGTTGTTTAAAAAGGTCCCAAAGTATGATGGTTTAAAATGCTAATCCCTGGATGTTGGCTAAATTCTTATTGTGGTATCTTGAACAGATGTTTGTTCACTTAAATGCCTTTTAATTATTGTAACTATGTGATGCAGATCCCAGATTCAGGAATCCGCAAAATGATTCTTCATATGATTCAGCTTGATCCTGATTCCCGCTGTTCTGCTGAGAGCTACCTGCAGAGCTATGCTGGTGTTGTGCTTCCCTGCTACTTCTCACCATTCCTTCATAATTTATATTCAAATCTGAATCCAATCAGTCCTGATTCTAGGGTAAGACTGTTTCAAGTTTCTACAAGCCAGTTTTCACTCAACAAGAATGTATATAAAATCTTAGCTACTCTTCAATCTTTTTCATACAGGTTGCAATGTGTCAGCTTTCTTTTCCGGAAATACTCAGACAGATGTTAAACACCAATGCTGGGGAAGAGACTGTTGCCGGACAGAACTTTTCTACAAATGTTAAAGATCGTCAGTTATCACAAGCGATGGATTCTGGACAAAATTTGGCTGTTGTTCAGACCATATCCGATGTATTTAAGAGAAATCATCATCCATTTCTGAGAGAGATCACAATGAGTGATTTGAACTCTTTAATGTCTGACTATGACAATCAGTCAGATACATTCGGGATGCCCTTTTTACCATTACCACAGGATAGCATGAGCTGTGAAGGGATGGTTTTAATTGCCTCACTGCTCTGTTCTTGCATACGAAATGTCAAGATGCCTCAGCTAAGGAGGAGTGCTGTGCTGTTACTAAAGTCATGCTCATTATATATAGACGACGAAGATCGGTTGCAAAGAGTACTTCCATATGTAATTGCAATGCTTTCAGATTCATCTGCAATCGTCCGATCGGCCGCCTTGGAGACTCTGTGTGACATTCTGCCTTTGGTTCGAGATTTTCCTCCAAGTGATGCTAAAATCTTTCCAGAATATATTCTTCCGATGCTTTCCATGCTTCCTGACGATCCAGAAGAAAGTGTGCGGATCTGCTATGCTAGCAATATATCTAAGCTGGCCTTAACTGCTTATGGTTTTCTAATTCATTCAATAAGCTTGACAGAAGCAGGAGTTCTCAACGATTTAAGTTCAGGGCAGAAGTCAAATGAAATAATTGGGCGTTTGCAGAATCAAAAAAATGACGCACAACTTGCACAATTGAGGAAATCCATAGCTGAAGTTATTCAAGAACTTGTAATGGGTCCGAAACAAACTCCTAATATTAGAAGAGCACTATTGCAAGATGTTGGAAATCTTTGCTGGTTCTTTGGTCAGAGACAAAGTAACGACTTCTTATTGCCTATCCTTCCTGCATTTCTTAATGACCAAGATGAGCTTTTAAGATCAGTGTTCTACAGGCAGATAATTTACGTTTGTTTCTTTGTTGGTCAGAGAAGTGTTGAGGAGTATCTTCTACCTTATCTCGAACAGGCATTAGGTGATTCAACCGAGGCTGTAATAGTTAATGCATTAGATTGTTTGGCCATTTTGTGCAAAAGTGGGTTTTTGAGGAAAAGAATACTCCTAGAAATGATCGAACATGCATTTCCACTGTTGTGTTATCCGAGTCAGTGGGTGAGAAGATCAGTAGTAACGTTTATATCAGCAAGTAGCGAGAGTTTAGGTGCTATTGATTCCTATGTGTTTCTTGTTCCACTTATCCGCCCTTTCTTACGCAGACAACCAACTTCTTTAGCTTCTGAAAAAGCTCTTTTTACATGTTTAAAGCCACCAGTATCAAGACAAGTGTTTTACCAAATCTTAGAAAACAACAAGAGTTCCGACATGTTAGAAAGACAAAGGAAGATATGGTATAACTCATCTGCACAGTCCAAGCAATTGGAAAGTGATGACATGTATCAGAAAGGTGCTCGAGAATTGGATCAGATGAAGATGTGGACTGATCGACGATCTGATCTTCAGGATCACAAGTCTATCATCAGCACCATGCAGTCATTTAGTCTAGGTGAAAATGATGTTGAGGCTAAGTTGAGAACCATGGGAAGCTTTGTTCGTACTTCTTCTGGCTCAGTTGATATCACGGATCCCTCATTTTCAGATAAATTGAAGTTTTCTGGTTTTATGTCCCCGCAAGTAAGTGGTGCAAACAGTTTGATTGGTGATAAATCTTCAGAAGGTATACCATTGTACTATTTTAAATATGACAACAAGAGAACATCAGGAAATGCTCCATCTGCTCCTGAATCTTCTGCAACATTCGACGCTTTAGGTTCTGTTTCATTATCCATGCCTCAAAAGGATCCTTTTAACAAGTCATTTACTTTAGCTAGTTCAGTTCCGACACCTAAGCTTATCTCAAGCTCAATAGGCATTTCTAATAACCCTCCACAGCTTCACAGAGTCGTACATGAGTTGGAGGATAGGGAATTAGATCAGACCATGGGAGTCTCTAGTTCTCGAACAGGTGTTAGAGGAGATGATAGCTCACATCCTACTGAAATATCAGGATTGCCATCTTTTGCTGGAACTCAAGTAATTCCTGATTCAGGATGGAGACCTCGTGGTGTATTGGTTGCACATTTACAGGAACACCGTTCTGCTGTCAATGACATATCCGTGTCAACTGATCACAGCTTCTTCGTTACTGCATCTGATGATTCAACTGTTAAAGTATGGGATTCTAGAAAGTTGGAAAAAGATATCTCATTTAGATCTAGACTAACTTATGGTCTAGATGGAAGCAGAGCACTCTGTGCGACAATGCTTCATGGCTCTGCTCAAGTTGTTGTTGGAGCTTCTGATGGTACAATTCATATGTTTTCAGTTGATTACATCTCCAGAGGACTCGGAAGTGTTGTAGAAAAATATTCAGGAATTGCTGATGTTAAAAAGAATAACATTGGAGAAGGTGCCATTCTTACCCTCTTAAACTACTCTTCAGGCAGTGATGATGGTAAAATGATTCTGTATAGCACACAGAATTGCGGCATCCATTTATGTGATACAAGAGAAAACTCGAAACCATGGAATACAAAAGTGGTTCCTGAAGAGGGCTATGTATCTTCTCTTGTGGCAAGTCCTTGTGGGAATTGGTTTGTTTCTGGATCTTCTAGAGGTGTTCTTACATTATGGGATCTGAGATTTTGTATACCTGTTAATTCATGGCAGTATTCTGATGCATGCCCTATAGCGGATATGTGTCTTTTTGTTCCTTCTCAGAGTACCTCGTTATCTACAACAGTGAGGCCCCTTGTATATGTTGCAGCAGGCTGTAATGAAGTTTCTTTGTGGAATGCAGAAAATGGGAGTTGTCACCAGGTACAGTGCTAACATTTGGCCTTCAGTAAATAACTTACTAATTCCCGCAAGCTGATTGAATGTTTTATTTCAAGCTTTACTATGAAATTTGTATTTAAATTTGGCAAAAGTCATAACTTTGCGCTTATCCGCATTCCCCCCTCCCCATATTTTTAAGTTTCTTTACTTCTGTGCCTAATCAATATACTGCTTGGTTGTTCCCTCTGCAGGTACTGAGGGTTGCGAATAATGACAATGAAGCAGAGACATCTGACCAGCCTTGGGCATTAAACAGACCATCTGGTAAGACAAATTCTAAAACAGATTCTAGAAGGAATGTACATTATAAGTACAGAGTTGATGAGCTGAATGAACCTCCTCCCCGGTCTCCTGGAATCCGTTCGTTGCTCCCATTACCTGGTGGAGATCTGTTAACTGGTGGCACTGACTTGAAAATTCGCCGATGGGATCATTGCAGGTTTCTATTATCCTGTTCTTTTTTTTTTTTATTCTTTTGTGGTCTCAGCACACATTTTTATTACCACTGATTTTTGTCTCTTCAATAATACAGTCCAGAGAGAACTTATTGCATCAGCGGTCCGTCTGTTAAGGGAGTTGGAAATGACGAGTTTTATGAAACAAAATCCAGTTTTGGGGTGCAAATTGTGCAGGTTTGTAAAATTTATTTGAGTGAAAACTCTCTTCCCTTTTATTCTTCCTGTTGGTTCACCATATGTAGAGTGATTATATCAATTGTAGTTGTTACCTATTTAACCCTTTAAAGAGTGCGGTAGGAGTTGGCGCGCTTTATAGATATAGTAGTATGTCATTAAACTATTTTTGTATAATATGTTGGGTCTGACATAAAATTCACTTCTTAACAGGAGTCAAGGAGACGACCTTTGGCAACTAGACCTACTGGAAAAGCAGTTCTTGCAGCTGCCGCCACTGATTCAGCTGGCTGTCACCGTGACTCTATCCTCTCTCTTGCTTCTGTCAAATTGAATCAGAGACTACTGTTATCAAGCAGCAGAGATGGCACCGTCAAGGTTTGGAAGTAGAGGATGTACTTATACTGGAAAATTAGTTGTACATATTTAGCAATAGTGCTGCCTAAAACTGTATTTATACGTTTATAAGATGTAAATCGTTTTTGCTACATGGGTAAAATGATATGCACTTGTTCACTAGTTGTGATCTCATACAATACATATATTATATTGTAATTACTAAATTTCTCAAATCTCTGGAGTTGAAGAAATGGAAATTTTCTGTGACGTAACATTGTTAAGCTGCTTAAAACACGAAAAAAATAATATCTCAAACAATTACGTTAGTTCACCACGGAGAACTAATGATGCCTGGGTGACTACCCTGGAGACTCTCCAAATTTCATGTTGTACCGAAAGCCATGAATCTTCAGTATTGAGGCTCTTTGCATTTTCAAGGGCGTCATCTATTCCCGGGAAGCATTTAGATCCGTAATCATTGTGCTTTGACGGAGCATAAATCTGATGCAGACAAAATTATTGTTAGTGTTTTGCATTTGTTTGGTATACAACAGGGTACAAGGAATGTATGGATGACCGAGGTGATAACCTAGGTAAGGTAATGCCTTTTTCTTTCTAAATTACAATTTCTTTTAGCTATTTTTTCTTATAGCTATGTTGATGCAGCAAAATGGCACGAAGATTTGTAAAGGCGACTAAAAGTATACCAGATGCTTGTACCAAGGTCTTCCAGAGATCCCTTCCCTATCTGTAAGTGCTCGTTCTGCCATCATCAGTCTGTCATTCATTTCTCTTAGTTTCCATGGTTGATCCTTCCACATAAATGCCCAACCTTTGTTTTCTTTTATTTCCTGGAATCCATGTTTTTTTTAAGTCCTATATATTGTAAACCATGCTTACATTATAGAAGATTGTCAGTAAAAACGGCTACCTTGATCTCATTATTTATTTTTAGGGCCGCTTTTTTCATTTTGTCAATAGATTTGAACAAGGGAATGAGGCTTATGCTTTTATCTGATAATTCGGTGTCCAATTCTTCTGCACCTTTCTGTATCAATAATTAATAATAATGAGATGCATCGATATGATTCCAACAGTCGCCAAGAATTTATTTAAAACTGTTTAACATAGTTGTCTCACACCTATAAACATACCTGAATCTCGTATACATATAATTCATAATTGAATGGCAGTATTTCTTCATCTGCAAGCTGAAGAGCTACTAAACCCCAAATGCTTGCCGCTGTTGCCAAAAATTTCGGATGTTATAACCAAGAATTTTTAACTTTTTATAAGAACATAAGTATCTATATACCTGCTGCATGTCTACGAAACATTGGGTCCCCAAAGTCCCTCATCCAAACGAAGTCATCATACATCGAGTGGTAGACTGGGTATCCTGCAAAAAAGCTTCCAGTTAGTTTAGCTGCAAACTATATAGAATCGAGTGTATGGTGTTCATGAATGTTCTCATAGGTTGAGCAGAATTCAATGATGAAAGGGTTAAATATGTACTTTCAAACATAAAGATTTACATAAAATGATCAGTAACTTACCGTTTCCAAAAGAGATATCTGTTGCTGGAACACCAATATGCTGTACAAATGCTGCATAATCTGATCCTCCACCTCCTAACCGTCCAATCTACATTATGTCGAATTCTTATTAACTACAAAACTTTTTTGCATCAAACTCGAAATTTGTAGCGTCGAGTAGGCTGTTCTTCTTTAGACTTTTGATGTTAAAGATCAACATGTCAGCTTGAGATGAAGGGAAATGAATTATAAACACTTACCTCAGGATAATTGGTAGTTTGTACCCAGGAATCGTAGACTGTTTGTGATGAGTTGTCTGGATCTTGAACCTTCATTACAATGTGTTAGAACCAAAAACATTACATAACCCGGATAAGGCCATTTTTTTTTGTGTAAACGTCACCATGTATGTTAGTTACCTGTTTTGTAGCTTCAATGATTAACTGGTCCAGTTGTGGAGTTGCAGAAGCTTGAAATCCCGCTCCAGAAACCGCAATGTCAACATTTAAGTAAGCAACAACCTTTAATGATAGCATTTCTCTGTTTTCTTCTACCCATTCTGTCGATCCAACCTGAAAAGCAGTGTAATACTTGGGTGAGTTTTTTACTATTCCTCATAAAATGCGTGTTTTGTGCGAGAGAGTGATAGAGACCAGTCCATATTCCTCTGCATCCCAGTTGCAAAAGATGATACTTCTTCGAGGTTTCCAACCTTGTTTCCGTAGCTTTTCTAACCTTTCGGCAACCTGAATGTTATGTGATAAATCAGAACATTTTCTAATATAAAGGCTTGTCCTGTGTGTACAGGTGGCAATTTCGGCTCATAACTTGTCTCTAAGGGGTGAATGTAAATATGAGATAATACAGAAACTATCAAACCGGTAAAAAACCACTCATTGTAATACTTTGTATGTAACACGTAAATTATTTTCTACAACTCAAAGAGTGTTCGCATTTTTTTGCACCAAATTTACCCTTTTTGGCATGTTAGCCCAACGCACCCATTTGCCATCTCTATTCGTGTGATATATTCTTACCTCTAGCAAGGCAGCAGTGCCACTGTTGGGATCAACAGCTCCGAATGTCCAAGCATCTCTGTGATTACCCAGGATAACATATCTGGACACAAGCACACACAATTAAACCTGTATTTGGTACACATTATTGACAAATACGTCGGCTTTTTAAAACATCATTAGCTTGTCATATAACTGACGGTTCGTCCAATACCATGAGAGTTGCAACATAATGTATGATTTGGGTCCAGAAGGTTCCTTTTGTCTTTATTTAAGGGTGCTCAGCTGATGTGGCAAAAATTGGTGGTTCGGTATTGGCAAAAATAAGCGTGCCAAGTATGATTGCAATAGTTGTATTTTACAATAATAATCTCGTTTTGTTTATTAAGGGATTTGCATTGCTTTATGTAGAAACACTCTGGGTGACTTTTGACCCGTTTGACCTATTTTTTATTGTAGCTTGAACGATTTTACCCATTAGAGATATACCTTAAACTCTAATGATCCATACATAAGTAGATGAGTACAAATTGCCACCTTTATCTATATCTAAACTATATCCTAAGTCAAAAGTTACAATGTTCATGACATCGAGGAAGTACTAAAATGTCATCTGATCTTGGTGCAGGATTTATCCGGTTAATTACTCTTCCCCTGCTCTGCTGGTCACACATTGATGAAACATAATCTAACTTGTTAAGAAGGTGCTTTCTCATTTTCGTTTATCCTAGCACTTGACGCAAACATATATAATTGATAGAAAATAGACAATAGAGTACCTATCAGGTTCTTCTGCTCCTTCAATTATTCCAATGACATTCTGAATTGTGCTTATTACTTGTTTTGCCTGCAAGACCATTTAAAATCATGATTAAGCTAATTATTGCGACTTTTAGCTGCCATAGTTATTTAGACACTTTTACCTTGTAATTGAGGTCTATAATCCCTGGCCCTGGTCCCACCCTATAAACTGGAGCATCTTTGTCTCCCTGCCAGCCATCATTAGCCACAACCCCACCGATAGACTTTATAATTTCCTCACCATCAGCTCCCGATATAGGCAATGAAGGTATCAACGGAACATCTCCTCCCTTTTCTACTTCATCCTCAGATAATCTCTCACAACCCTCAATATTACTAGGCCAGCCTGGTGTTGAAGGGTCACCCGCCCCGTTAAACACTGTACCCACCTGGACCCCACTTGGTGGCAGCCACTTGTCATCTGGAAACCACTTTGTATCTCCCCCGGCCCCACCATAATCCTTCCTATCCGAATAAATCAACACCCCTATTGCTCCTGCATCATACGCATTCTCAATAATGTCCCCTCTATATATCTCCCCATACCTCGCCAACACTATAGCACCTGACACATTAATCCCCATTTCTTTAAGTGTTGTAAAGTCCTCTACACGTCCATAATTCACGTATGCCACAGGCCCCTTCACGGTACCTGACTTTCCATATGCATGGAACGATGGTTCCACTTGGTCTGCCACGTCTGCATACGGGTCACCTTCATAGACCTCTTGCTTAAGACTGAATGTGGTCGAGGGTTCAGGCGACGGGCGTATTAGTGTTAAGGAACGCGAGTCAGGGTAAGTAAGTAAGACAGCATATTCAGCTAGGTGTGATATGATATTATTAGCAGAAAGAGTGGATAATACATAGGATGCAGCCTCGGCGTTAGCTTCAGACCCTGCAAGGTGTGGGCGGCGTGTGAGGGTGTAGAGGTGGTTTGATATTGATGCGTTATCTGATAGTGATGGAGATAAGTATAGTTTATGGTAGTAGGATTTCGTTGGTGACGATATGAAGTAGAAAGATATAGTGCTCATTAAGGCTATGATGGTGGTTATGATCTTGCTAACCATGATTGTCAAGTTTTGGGATTCTATTTCTGGCTCTCCTAGAAAACTTCTTGATTCTTTTCAATCATATGTTAAAATGGATATAATTTAGAATGTCGTTTTCAGTGGGAGTACGTGGTGATGTATGACTAGCTTCTTTTGTTTTATTTTGTATTCTCACTTTTTTGGCTTTTTGGGCATTGAAAAGAGTGATCTATAAAGATATAGTAGTGTGTGGCTGTATAATAATCAATCAATAAATCATTATATATCGTTGTCAAAATGGTCTTTTCCTTTTAATTTGGTAAAAGTTGCCAGGTCTGTTAGGTGCCTTTCATTGTCCATACATAAATTTGTCGCTTTATGCAGAAGTGTCCATGTGCCAATTTATTTAGGACTTAATAAATGGGTAATTGGACGAGGTTTTCCCTGTTTAGCTTATCGGGAGCAGTGGAGGGTGTCTTTGTCTAAGATTTACGCGGCCTTACCGGGTATCTATGACTATTCTCAAATATGTATTTAGTGAAGTTTATTTTATTTATTTATTTATTTTGGTAACCATGATTTCCGACCTTTTGGCCGACTAATTCACGGGGTTTGAACCCACCGCCACACAGACTCAAACCAGGTAAAGCCCTCCCTTTTTAGGAGGTTGGCGTGGCCACTTAAGGTTGTTTTAAATTTTCTGTGAGGACACAAGATGCCTAACCATGAGGTCACTTTGTTATATGTACGAGTTTAGAATATTTATGTTAATCTTTTCTATATTCTGGACTCCCAAATCTTTAATATATTCTGGACTTATATGAAATGGACACAAGAGGGTTGATGGGTTATGAATAAAGTGGGCTTAGTGGCCCATGAACTAGTTTGATCCAGTAACGTTAGTAATAGAGTTTTTTTTCTTTTTTCCCTTCATTTCATCTCCACAATAAAATTCGGGTTTCACCCACATAAACCGAAAACCGAATAAAAAAAACCTAACCACATTTGTAACCGAACCGAATTTGCCAAAACAGAACCAAACCGAATCAAATATTCGGTTTTTGGTTTGAATATGGTTTTGGCAAAATGAAAACCGAACCGAAAACTGAATTCACATAAATATATATATTTAAATAAAAAAAAAGTTAAAACATAAATATGGCAATTTTAAGGGAGTTGGAAATGACGAGCTTTATGAAACAAAATCCAGTTTTGGGGTGCAAATTGTGCAGGTTTGTAAAATTTACCTGGGTGAAAACTCTCTTCCCTTTTATTCTTCCTGTTGGTTCACCATATGTAGAGTGATTATAACAAATCAAGCAGTCCAATTGTAGTTGATACCTATTTAACAGTGCGGTAGGAGTTGGCACGCTTTATAGATATAGTAGTATGTCATTAAACTATTTGTTTTATGGTATTAAATGTATAATATGTTAAGTCTGACATGAAATTCACTTCTTAAAAAGGAGTCAAAGAGACGGCCTCTGGCAACTAGATCTACTGGAAAAGCAGTTCTTGCAGCTGCCGCCACTGTCTCAGGTGGCTGTCACCGTGCTCTTGTTGGTGATTTTAGTGTCATCAAACATTTTTGTGTAATGGTGATTTACCCGGGACCAAATCTCTGGAGTTGAAGAAATGAAATTTTTCTGCGACGTAACATGGTTAAGCTTATTTTACCAGGGTGGAAGTTCCCTTTTACCCAAAAAAAACATGGTTAAGCTGCTTAAAACATGAAAAAATACTATCTCAAACAGTTACGTTAGTTCACCACGGAGAACTAATGATGCCTGGGTGACTACCCTGGAGACTCTCCAAATTTCATGTTGTACCGAAAGCCATGAATCTTCAGTATTGAGGCTCTTTGCATTTTCAAGGGCGTCATCTATTCCCGGGAAGTATTTAGATCCATAATGATTGTACTTTGACGCAGCATAAATCTGATGCAGGCAAAATTATTGTTAGATAGTGTGTTGCATTTGCTTGGTATACAACAGCATACAAATTATTGTTACATAGTGTGTTGCATTTTTTTTAGTTATATTGATGCAGCAAAATGACACGAAGATTTGTAAAGGCGAATAAAAGCATACCAGATGCTTATACCAAGGTCTTCCAGAGAGCCCTTCCCTATCTGTAAGTGCTCGTTCTGCCATCATCAGTCTGTCATTCATTTCTCTCAATTTCCATGGTTGATCCTTCCACATGAATGCCCAACCTTTGTTTTCTTTTATTTCCTGGATTCCGAGTTTCTTTTTAAGTCCCATATATGGTAAACCAAGCTTACATTATAGAAGATTGTCAGTAGAAACTGCTACCTTGATCTCATTATTTATTTGTAGGGCTGCTTTTTTCATTTTGTCAATAGATTTGAACAAGGGAATGAGGCTTATGCTTTTATCTGATAATTCGGTGTCCAATTCTTCTGCACCTTTCTGTATCAATAATTAAATATAATGAGATGCATCGATGTGATTCCAACTGTCACCAAGTATAAACATACCTGAATCTTGTATACATATAATTCATAATTGAATGGCAGTATTTCTTCATCTGCAAGCTGAAGAGCTACTAAACCCCAAATGCTTGCCGCTGTGTCAAAATTTTCGGAAGTTATATCCAATTTTAAGATTTTATAGGAACATAAGTATATATATACATATACCTGCTGCGTGTCTACGAAACATTGGATCCCCAAAGTCCCTCATCCAAACGAAGTCATCATACATCGAGTGGTAGACTGGGTATCCTGCAAAAAAGCTTCCAGTTAGTTTAGCTGCAAACTATATAGAATCGAGTGTATGGTGTTCATGAATGTTCTCATAGGTTGAGCAGAATTCAATGATGAAAGGGTTAAATATGTACTTTCAAACTCTCTTGTTCTACGGGATAGTTGTAAGAAGTTAGAACTACTTGGGTTTATGAGGCTGAATGTAAACCAACATAAAGATTTACATAAAATGATTAGCTAACTTACCGTTTCCAAAAGATATATCTATTGCTGGAACACCAATATGCTGTACAAATGCTGTATAATCTGATCTTCCATCTCCTAACCGTCCAATCTACATTATATCGAATTCTTGTTGGCTACTAAACATTTTTGCATCAAACTCGAAATTTGTAGAGTTGAGTAGGCTGTTCTTCTTTAGACTTTTGATGTTAAAGATCAACATGTCAGCTTGAGATGAAGGGAAATGAAAAATAAACACTTACCTCTGGATAATTGGTAGTTTGTACCCAGGAATCGTAGACTGTTTGTGATGAGTTGTCTGGATCTTGAACCTGTATTACAATGTGTTCCCGGATAAGGCCATTTTTTTTGTGAAACGTCACCATGTATGTTAGTTACCTGTTTTGTAGCTTCAATGATTAACTGGTCCAGTTGTGGAGTTGCATAAGCTTGAAATCCTGCTCCAGAAACCGCAATGTCAACATTTAAGTAAGCAACAACCTTTGATGATAGCATTTCTCTGTTTTCTTCTACCCATTCTGTCGATCCAACCTGAAAAGCAGTGTAATAATACTTGGGTAAGTTTTTTTACTATTCCTCATAAAATGTGCATGTTTTTTGGTAGAGTGATAGAGACCAGTCCATATTCCTCTGCATCCCAATTGCAAAAGATGATACTTCTTCGTGGTTTCCAACCTGTTTTCCGTAGCTTTTCTAACCTTTCGGCAACCTGAATGTTATGTGATAAATCAGAACATTTTCTAATATAAAGGCTTGTCCTGTGTGTACAGGTGGCAATTTTGGCTCATAACTTGTCTCTAAGGGGTGAGTGTAAAAATGAGAATAATACGAAAACTATCAAACCGGTAAAAAAACCACTCAAGTGTACTAAATAAGTACAGAACCTCCTAAATAGTTTTATTTTTTTCAAATTAAGTTCTTAAATCATATTATAACATTAATATTCCTTAAAAATACCGCCTTCAAATTCTTCATAAACAATGCCTTTAAGATATATATATATATATATATATATATATATATATATATATATATTTTAATAAAACAGTAAAACACTTGAAAACTGTAGGAAAAAAGTGCTAGCAGGTTAGCACCTTGCCCACCCGTTTTGACATGTTAACAAACCCACCATTATCCACCTCCTACATGAGCTAATATTGAAAAATGGGTTAAAAATCACCTAAAGTGTAATACTTTGTATGTAACAAGTTAATTATTTTATACAACTCAAAAAGTGTTCGCATTTTGCTCGTATCAAATTTACCCTTTTTGGAATGTTAGCCCAACGCACCCTCCTAAATGAGCTAATATATATTTACCTCTAGCAAGGCAGCAGTGCCACTGTTGGGATCAACAGCTCCGAATGTCCAAGCATCTCTGTGATTACCCAGGATAACATATCTGGACACAAGCACACACAATTAAACCTGTATTTGGTACACATTATTGACAAATACATTGGCTTTTTAAAAACATCATTAGCTTCTCATATAACTGACAGTGCTCTAGCTGATGTGGCAAAATTGGTGGTTTGGTATTGGGTCAAGCCCAGTAGTTTTAGGTATGGGTTGAAATGATTTTGCTGAATTGCCACGAACCATTTTTTGTGTCTACTTTTTTTTAATAAATGACACGAACCATTTTTAGGCTCAATAAGCGTGCCAAGCATGATTGCAATAGTGGTATTTTACAATAATAATCTTGTTTTGTTTATTAAGGGATTTACATTGCTTCTTTTGACCCGTTTGACCTATTTTTTGTACAAGCTATTTATTGTAGCTTGAATGGTTTTACCCACTAGAGATATACCTTCGACTCTAGTGATCCGTACATAAGTAGATGAGTACAAATTGCCACCTTTATCTACATCTAAACTATATCCTAAGTCAAAAGTTACAATGTTCATGACATCGAGGAAGTACTAAAATGTCATCTGATCATGGTGCAGGATTTATCCGAGTAATTACTCTGCCCCTGCTCTGCTGGTCACACATATCTTAAAAGGTACTTCTCATCTCACATATGAAACATAATCAAACTTATTAAATAAGGTGCTTTCTCATTTTCGTTTATCCTAGCACTTGATGTAAACATATATAATTGATAGAAAATAGACAATAGAGTACCTATCAGGTTCTTCTGCTCCTTCAATTATTCCAATGACATTCTGAATTGTGCTTATTACTTGTTTTGCCTGCAAGACCACTTAAAATCATGATTAAGCTAATTGTTGTGACTTTTAGCTGCGATAGTTATTTTAGACACTTTTACCTTGTAAGTGAGGTCTATAATCCCTGGCCCTGGTCCCAGCCTATAAACTGGAGCATCTTTGTCACCCTGCCAGCCATCATTAGCCACAACCCCACCGATAGACTTTATAATTTCCTCACCATCAGCTCCCGATATAGGCAATGAAGGTATCAACGGAACATGTCCTCCCTTTTCTACTTCATCCTCAGATAATCTCTCACAACCCTCAATATTACTAGGCCAGCCTGGTGTTGAAGGGTCACCCGCCCCATTAAACACTGTACCCACCTGGACCCCACTTGGTGGCAGCCACTTGTCATCTGGAAACCACTTTGTATCTCCCCCGGCCCCACCATAATCCTTCCTATCCGAATAAATCAACACCCCTATTGCTCCTGCATCATACGCATTCTCAATAATGTCCCCTCTAAATACCTCCCCATACCTCGCCAACACAATAGCACCCGACACATTAATCCCCATTTCTTTAACTGTTGTAAAGTCTTCTACACGTCCATAATTCACGTACGCCACAGGCCCCTTCACGCTACCTGACTTTGCATATGCATGGAACGATGGTTCCACTTGGTCTGCCACGTCTGCATACGGGTCACCTTCATAGACCTCTTGCTTAAGACTGAATGTGGTCGAGGGTTCAGGTGACGGGCGTATTAGTGTTAAGGAACGTGAGTCAGGGTAAGTAAGTAAGACAGCATATTCAGCTAGGTGTGATTTGATATTATTGGCTGAAAGCGTCAATAAGACATAAGATGCAGCCTCTGCGTTAGCTTCAGACCCTGCAAGGTGTGGGCGGCGTGTGAGGGTGTAGAGATGGTGTGATATTGACACGTTATCTGATAGTGAGGAAGATAAGTATAGTTTATGGTAGTAGGATTTCGTTGGTGACGATATGAATAAGAAAGATATAGTGCTCGTTAAGGCTATGATGGTGGTTATGATCTTGCTAACCATGATTGTCAAGTTTTGGGATTCTAGTTCTGGCTCTCCTAGAAAACTTCTTGATTCTTTTCAATCATATGTTAAAATGGATATAATTTAGAATGTCGTTTTCAGTGGGAGTACGTGGTGATGTATGACTAGCTTCTTTTGTTTTATTTTGTATTCTCACTTTTTTGGCTTTTTGGGCATTGAAAAGAGTGATCTATAAAGATATAGTAGTGTGTGGCTGTATAATAATCAATCAATAAATCATTATATATCGTTGTCAAAATGGTCTTTTCCTTTTAATTTGGTAAAAGTTGCCAGGTCTGTTAGGTGCCTTTCATTGTCCATACATAAATTTGTCGCTTTATGCAGAAGTGTCCATGTGCCAATTTATTTAGGACTTAATAAATGGGTAATTGGACGAGGTTTTCCCTGTTTAGCTTATCGGGAGCAGTGGAGGGTGTCTTTGTCTAAGATTTACGCGGCCTTACCGGGTATCTATGACTATTCTCAAATATGTATTTAGTGAAGTTTATTTTTTTTATTTATTTATTTTGGTAACCATGATTTCCGACCTTTTGGCCGACTAATTCACGGGGTTTGAACCCACCGCCACACAGACTCAAACCAGGTAAAGCCCTCCCTTTTTAGGAGGTTGGCGTGGCCACTTAAGGTTGTTTTAAATTTTCTGTGAGGACACAAGATGCCTAACCATGAGGTCACTTTGTTATATGTACGAGTTTAGAATATTTATGTTAATCTTTTCTATATTCTGGACTCCCAAATCTTTAATATATTCTGGACTTATATGAAATGGACACAAGAGGGTTGATGGGTTATGAATAAAGTGGGCTTAGTGGCCCATGAACTAGTTTGATCCAGTAACGTTAGTAATAGAGGTTTTTTTTTTTTTTTTTTTTTTTTTTTTTTTTTTTTTTTTTTCCCCTTCATTTCAACTCCCCAATAAAATTCGGGTTTCACCCACATAAACCGAAAACCGAATAAAAAAAACCTAACCACATTTGTAACCGAACCGAATTTGCCAAAACCGAACCAAACCGAATTAAATATTCGGTTTTTGGTTTGAATATGGTTTTGGCAAAACGAAAACCGAACCGAAAACTGAATTCACATAAATATATATATTTTTTATATATTTAAATAAAAAAAAAGTTAAAACTCTTTTAGAGTATAAATATGGCAATTTTAAGGGAGTTGGAAATGACGAGCTTTATGAAACAAAATCCAGTTTTGGGGTGCAAATTGTGCAGGTTTGTAAAATTTATTTGGGTGAAAACTCTCTTCCCTTTTATTCTTCGTGTTGGTTCACCATATGTAGAGTGATTATAACAAATCAAGCAGTCCAATTGTAGTTGATAGCTATTTAACAGTGCGGTAGGAGTTGGCACGCTTTATAGATATAGTAGTATGTCATTAAACTATTTGCTTTATGGTATTAAATGTATAATATGTTAAGTCTGACATGAAATTCACTTCTTAAAAAGGAGTCAAAGAGACGGCCTCTGGCAACTAGATCTACTGGAAAAGCAGTTCTTGCAGCTGCCGCCACTGTCTCAGGTGGCTGTCACCGTGCTCTTGTTGGTGATTTTAGTGTCATCAAACATTTTTGTGTAATGGTGATTTACCCGGGACCAAATCTCTGGAGTTGAAGAAATGAAATTTTTCTGTGACGTAACATGGTTAAGCTTATTTTACCAGGGTGGAAGTTCCCTTTTACCCAAAAAAAACATGGTTAAGCTGCTTAAAACATGAAAAAATACTATCTCAAACAGTTACGTTAGTTCACCACGGAGAACTAATGATGCCTGGGTGACTACCCTGGAGACTCTCCAAATTTCATGTTGTACCGAAAGCCATGAATCTTCAGTATTGAGGCTCTTTGCATTTTCAAGGGCGTCATCTATTCCCGGGAAGTATTTAGATCCATAATGATTGTACTTTGACGCAGCATAAATCTGATGCAGGCAAAATTATTGTTAGATAGTGTGTTGCATTTGCTTGGTATACAACAGCATACAAATTATTGTTACATAGTGTGTTGCATTTCTTTTAGTTATATTGATGCAGCAAAATGACACGAATATTTGTAAAGGCGAATAAAAGCATACCAGATGCTTATACCAAGGTCTTCCAGAGAGCCCTTCCCTATCTGTAAGTGCTCGTTCTGCCATCATCAGTCTGTCATTCATTTCTCTCAATTTCCATGGTTGATCCTTCCACATGAATGCCCAACCTTTGTTTTCTTTTATTTCCTGGATTCCGAGTTTCTTTTTAAGTCCCATATATGATAAACCAAGCTTACATTATAGAAGATTGTCAGTAGAAACTGCTACCTTGATCTCATTATTTATTTGTAGGGCTGCTTTTTTCATTTTGTCAATAGATTTGAACAAGGGAATGAGGCTTATGCTTTTATCTGATAATTCGGTGTCCAATTCTTCTGCACCTTTCTGTATCAATAATTAAATATAATGAGATGCATCGATGTGATTCCAACTGTCACCAAGTATAAACATACCTGAATCTCGTATACATATAATTCATAATTGAATGGCAGTATTTCTTCATCTGCAAGCTGAAGAGCTACTAAACCCCAAATGCTTGCCGCTGTGTCAAAATTTTCGGAAGTTATATCCAATTTTAAGATTTTATAGGAACATAAGTATATATATACATATACCTGCTGCGTGTCTACGAAACATTGGATCCCCAAAGTCCCTCATCCAAACGAAGTCATCATACATCGAGTGGTAGACTGGGTATCCTGCAAAAAAGCTTCCAGTTAGTTTAGCTGCAAACTATATAGAATCGAGTGTATGGTGTTCATGAATGTTCTCATAGGTTGAGCAGAATTCAATGATGAAAGGGTTAAATATGTACTTTCAAACTCTCTTGTTCTACGGGATAGTTGTAAGAAGTTAGAACTACTTGGGTTTATGAGGCTGAATTATAAAGATTTACATAAAATGATCAGCTAACTTACCGTTTCCAAAAGATATGTCTATTGCTGGAACACCAATATGCTGTACAAATGCTGTATAATCTGATCTTCCATCTCCTAACCGTCCAATCTACATTATATCGAATTCTTGTTGGCTACTAAACATTTTTGCATCAAACTCGAAATTTGTAGAGTTGAGTAGGCTGTTCTTCTTTAGACTTTTGATGTTAAAGATCAACATGTCAGCTTGAGATGAAGGGAAATGAAAAATAAACACTTACCTCAGGATAATTGGTAGTTTGTACCCAGGAATCGTAGACTGTTTGTGATGAGTTGTCTGGATCTTGAACCTGTATTACAATTTGTTCCCAGATAAGGCCATTTTTTTGTGAAACGTCACCATGTATGTTAGTTACCTGTTTTGTAGCTTCAATGATTAACTGGTCCAGTTGTGGAGTTGCATAAGCTTGAAATCCTGCTCCAGAAACCGCAATGTCAACATTTAAGTAAGCAACAACCTTTGATGATAGCATTTCTCTGTTTTCTTCTACCCATTCTGTCGATCCAACCTGAAAAGCAGTGTAATACTTGGGTAAGTTTTTTACTATTCCTCATAAAATGTGCATGTTTTTTTGGGGGAGTGATAGAGACCAGTCCATATTCCTCTGCATCCCAATTGCAAAAGATGATACTTCTTCGTGGTTTCCAACCTGTTTTCCGTAGCTTTTTTAACCTTTCGGCAACCTGAATGTTATGTGATAAATCAGAACATTTTCTAATATAAAGGCTTGTCCTGTGTGTACAGGCGGCAATTTTGGCTCATAACTTGTCTCTAAGGGGTGAGTGTAAAAATGAGAATAATACGAAAACTATCAAACCGGTAAAAAAACCACTCAAGTGTACTAAATAAGTACAGAACCTCCTAAATAGTTTTATTTTTTTTTCAAATTAAGTTCTTAAATCATATTATAACATTAATATTCCTTAAAAATACCGCCTTCAAATTCTTCATAAACAATGCCTTTAAGATTTTATTTTATTTTTTTTAATAAAACAGTAAAACACTTGAAAACTGTAGGAAAAAAGTGCTAGCAGGTTAGCACCTTGCCCATCCGTTTTGACATGTTAACAAACCCACCATTATCCACCTCCTACATGAGCTAATATTGAAAAATGGGTTAAAAATCACCTAAAGTGTAATACTTTGTATGTAACAAGTTAATTATTTTATACAACTCCAAAAGTGTTCGCATTTTGCTCGTATCAAATTTACCCTTTTTGGAATGTTAGCCCAACGCACGCACCCTCCTAAATGAGCTACGTAGTAATATATATTTACCTCTAGCAAGGCAGCAGTGCCACTGTTGGGATCAACAGCTCCAAATGTCCAAGCATCTCTGTGATTACCCAGGATAACATATCTGGACACAAGCACACACAATTAAACCTGTATTTGGTACACATTATTGACAAATACATTGGCTTTTTAAAAACATCATTAGCTTCTCATATAACTGACAGTGCTCTAGCTGATGTGGCAAAATTGGTGGCTTGGTATTGGGTCAAGCCCAGTAGTTTTAGGTATGGGTTGAAATGATTTTGCTGAATTGCCACGAACCATTTTTTGTGTCTACTTTTTTTTAATAAATGACACAAACCATTTTTAGGCTCAATAAGCGTGCCAAGCATGATTGCAATAGTGGTATTTTACAATAATAATCTTGTTTTACATTGCTTCTTTTGACCCGTTTGACCTATTTTTTGTACAAGCTATTTTTGTAGCTTGAATTGTTTTACCCACTAGAGATATACCTTCGACTCTAGTGATCCGTACATAAGTAGATGTGTACAAATTGCCACCTTTATCTACATCTAAACTATATCCTAATTCAAAAGTTACAATGTTCATGACATCGAGGAAGTACTAAAATGTCATCTGATCATGGTGCAGGTTTTATCCGAGTAATTACTCTGCCCCTGCTCTGCTGGTCACACATTTCTTAAAAGGTACTTCTCATCTCACATATGAAACATAATCAAACTTATTAAATAAGGTGCTTTCTCATTTTCGTTTATCCTAGCACTTGATGTAAACATATATAATTGATAGAAAATAGACAATAGAGTACCTATCAGGTTCTTCTGCTCCTTCAATTATTCCAATGACGTTCTGAATTGTGCTTATTACTTGTTTTGCCTGCAAGACCACTTAAAATCATGATTAAGCTAATTGTTGTGACTTTTAGCTGCGATAGTTATTTTAGACACTTTTACCTTGTAAGTGAGGTCTATAATCCCTGGCCCTGGTCCTAGCCTATAAACTGGAGCATCTTTGTCACCCTGCCAGCCATCATTAGCCACAACCCCACCGATAGACTTAATAATTTCCTCACCATCAGCTCCCGATATAGGCAATGAAGGTATCAACGGAACATGTCCTCCCTTTTCTACTTCATCCTCAGATAATCTCTCACAACCCTCAATATTACTAGGCCAGCCTGGTGTTGAAGGGTCACCCGCCCCATTAAACACTGTACCCACCTGGACCCCACTCGGTGGCAGCCACTTGTCATCTGGAAACCACTTTGTATCTCCCCCGGCCCCACCATAATCCTTCCTATCCGAATAAATCAACACCCCTATTGCTCCTGCATCATACGCATTCTCAATAATGTCCCCTCTAAATATCTCCCCATACCTCGCCAACACTATAGCACCAGACACATTAATGCCCATTTCTTTAAGTGTTGTAAAGTCCTCTACACGTCCATAATTCACGTATGCCACAGGCCCCTTCACGCTACCTGACTTTGCATATGCATGGAACGATGGTTCCACTTGGTCTGCCACGTCTGCATACGGGTCACCTTCATAGATCTCTTGCTTAAGACTGAATGTGGTCGAGGGTTCAGGCGACGGGCGTATTAGTGTTAAGGAACGTGAGTCAGGGTAAGTAAGTAAGACAGCATATTCAGCTAGGTGTGATTTGATATTATTGGCTGAAAGCGTCAATAAGACATAAGATGCAGCCTCTGCGTTAGCTTCAGACCCCGCAAGGTGTGGGCGGCGTGTGAGGGTGTAGAGATGGTGTGATATTGACACGTTATCTGATAGTGAGGAAGATAAGTATAGTTTATGGTAGTAGGATTTCGTTGGTGACGATATGAAGAAGAAAGATATAGTTCTGGTTAAGGCTATGATGAATGTTATGATCTTGCTAACCATGATTGTAAAGTTTTGGGATTCTAGTTCTGGCTCTCCTAGAAAACTTGTTGATTCTTTTCAATCATAAGCTAAAATGGATCATTACATAATTTAGAATGTCGTTTTCAGTGGGAGTACGTGGTGATGTATGACTAGCTTCTTTTGTTTTATTTTGTTTTCTCACTTTTTTGGCCTTATGGGCATTGAAAAGAGTGATTGATAAAGATATAGTATTGTGTGGCTGTATAATAATTAATCAATAGATCATTATATATCATTGTCAAAATGGTCCTTTCCTTTTAATTTGATAAAAAAGGACAACCCAACTTCAGCTTTTTTCTAGTGAATTTGCCAGGTCACATAGGTTTGTTGCTTTATGCAGAAGTGTGCCAATTTATTTAGGACTTAATAAACGGTTAACTAGGTTTTTCATGTTTAGGTTCTCGGGGGCTTGTGGAAGGCGAGTCTTTGTCTAAGATGTATGCGGCCTTACTAGGGTATCCTATGACCGTTTCCGACCCTTTCTATGACCATCCTCCAATATGTATTTAGTGACGTTTAAATTTTAAATTTTCTGTGAGGACATAAGATGCCTGACCATGAGGCCACTTGTTATATCTAGGACTTTTGAATATTTATGGTTAATCTTTTGTATTTTCTAGACTCCCAAATCTTTAATATATTCTGGACCTATATGAAATGGACACAAGAGTGCTTTATGAATAAAGTGGGCTTAGTGGCCCATGAACTAGTTTGATCCAGTAATGTTAGTAATTGAGTTTTTTTTTTTTTTTTTTTTTTTTTTTTTTTTTTTTTTTTTTTTTTTTTTCTTCATTTCATCTCCACATCTCTTAAACAACATCCTAAAAAAGGGAAAACAATCTGTATCATTAACTTTACTCTTCAGAAATCTTCACTTACACGCTTTGATCAATGAAATCTTCACGCAGAAAACGAGCTTATTCTTCCTCAGCAACTAGCACCACCAATATGAGTTAGATTAGTTATTTACGTCTACTTTTTGCATTTAGTGGGGCCTCCGTGTAGTTATGGCACAGGGCCACCAAAATCAACGAGACGGCCCTGTCCCTAATCATGAATCCAAAGCTGCTGTGAAGATACAATCGGCTTACAGATCTCATGCAACTCGTACCTTAATCAACAAGATCAAAACCGTCAACTCCAAAGCCAACGAACTTCAACAAATGATCCAACTCCAGGAAACAGTGGACACCGTTCGAACCAATAATCGAGAAAGAATCAAGATATACGAGGCGTTAATGAAACTACTGTTTACTCTAGATTCGGTTCCTGGACATCATGACCCAACAGTTAGGGAACTCAGGGGGAGTGTGAGTCGGAGAATTGTCGGATTGCAAGATATTTTAGATTCTATATGTGAAGCAAATTCAAGGGACGGGTTTTTAACGGATTGGGACGATGTTATTGTCAGGATTGAACAGGAGATTTGTCGAGAACAAGGTGGAAATGAGTTTGAGAGATTTTGCCTAGAGAATTTAGGGTTTCAGTGCTTGCAACGCTTTCTTCGTCACTAAGATAAGAAAAGATTACGATTTCTACACTTTAATTATTTATATAAAAACGTTCACAACAGACAGACATTGGCATGTTATGTAGTGAAGATTGACATGGACGCCGATTACATCAACCCCCGATTAAAGGCGGTTAATTTGGATCCACCATGTAGTGAAGATTGAGTCGCTCAAGGATGAGAAGACTAGTTATGATGAGTCGTTCAAGGATGAGAAGACTAGTATTGATGATCAACATCATCAACTATATTCTTTGGATCGTGGCTGGACAAGGATATCATCATCATATCAAGACGAAGATCCCTACAGGAGAGAAATGATGTCTCATTTTAAACAATATAACAAACCTACAAGTAGACAGAAAGAGATCCAAATTTTAGCTGAACGAGAGATATATAGACTTCGTGAAATTTACTATCAAGCCAATAACAATAGTTAGAAGTACACACGTAGCTAGCCTATGATATGCAGTATCAAAGTAACTATCAAACTTGATTGATTTGTTAATGTTTCCCTCAATTAATGATTCATCTTTTGCACTATTTTTGTTTGCTTTTTCGTCTATTTTGATTGATAATTGATTCGAGCAACTATTCTCGGATCCAAATTGTAGCCACTAGCTAGTCTTGGCCGGTAAACAGGTAACGCCACTTACAAACAGCTAAAAATGTTTTTGACGAGCATGTTTATGCACGATTTCCAGTTTGTTGCAACATGATTTGTGACCCATATTGGGTTTATTAAAAACTATAGAACTATTACTTGGCTAGGGCCAGCCACCAACAACACTGGCTACTGAATACTACAAAGTAACATACAAACAACCTAACCATCGCTAAAGAGCACAAACAATCAATGTTAGAAAAGAATTTAACCAACGACCAGAGACTCGACATATCCTCATTTGTTTCTCCAGTTCAAAATCTTAACACTCAAATTCTGCACAACTTAACCTAAGTTGAAAGTAGATGCAAAAACCATCTGTGGTTTGTTCATTTCAACAGTAATCAGCGTTTATACTGTCAAATTGAGCAAACAACACACAAATGGTTCTCACAATTTACTCTTAAATTAATATTAGCCACATAAATCAACTGAGCTCAACAAAAACAAAAACAAAAACAAAAACAAAAACAACAAACACCGTATTTGCTACACGAACCAAACGGGGCACACCTTGAATTGACCCGCTTACAAAACCGTACACTGTGCTAGTGACACATGCTACGCACACCACATTTCCATATAATCCTTCTTTTAAAGGTGGATTTTGGAACTTTGATCGAGTACTGACTAAAAAGGTCAAACGCAAGTTCAAAGTCCAATGGTTTCATGTCGAATGCCTTGACCCATGACCTATTTACATTAGCTGCTAGCTCGTCAAAAGTAGTGCAACAAGAAAGATTTGTGGGTCGGCCACATTCTTTAGAGTTTAGACCCTTAAAAAGCTGTAACAGTGTAACGTACTAACGTTTAACTCGCGTAACCAGTTCAATTCATTGCTTATCTTCATTCAATGTGTCCCGCCTTCTATATACACAAACAGTATCACTATAATATACGTTTTCAGCTTGATGGAAGGGGGCATGAGCATTTAAACTAAAACTAACACATCAATAACCCTGGTAACCCTGAACATCTTCTACATCTACCCATTACAGCAAACAGCTTCAAAATAAAAGAACTATTTGGGCAATTGGAATGCAGACACTTATGCAACACTAAAAAACAAAAGATAGTTGAAATTCACGGCTTAACCAATAACGGAAACTTGAACACTGTTTTGACCTTTTTCCTTGCCCCTCTTTGCATTAACATTGTTACTAAAACTCAAAAGCACCTTTCAAATGTAAACAACAAATAGCAGAGTAATGGTAATAGATTTACTTACACATGTTCACTAATCAATCTATATGAATTTTACTAAACACGAAATCTGATTTTCTACTAGTACTGTTTACTTTTTGTACTTCTGTCATCACGGATACATTCCTTAATCAGACGAATCACGAAACCTCACGATTTGCATACTCCATTAATCTGCTTCCTGGACGACTGTTTGGATATTGACAGAAAGGACGGAAGAATGCATTATACACATGCAAATGGTATTAGTTGACAAAAGAAAAGGATAAGTAGTGTACCTTCTTCCTTTATAAAGGTGATTTTGCAGTCTGATTTATGAAGAGAAAGCGCTTTCAACAATGAATTCAAGTCACTGAAGTGTTGTTCGTCTTTGTAAGAGGAAAAGATCAACACAAACTTGATATTAGTTTGGCCCTCATCTTCTTGTTGAAGTAGTTTCTCATATGTATACTGGAGAGAAAAGATCAAATACATTACTTGATTTTTGCATAGCAACAATGGAAATGAAATAAGACATCAACTAGCGGATAATTAACATTTCACCAACGTAAACACATATAAACCTTACCTCAACAACATCACCTATGTCAGTATAAAGATATAGTACTAAAGTTAGAGATCGAGGCCGACAACACCAAAGCACAGCATCCACAAGAGCTACATAAATGGATGATTCCCTTATATTTGTTAAATAGTATGTGAGTACCAGATCAACATGCTCGAGTTCATAAGCTGGTGACTGCATCAGCTTTAACTCCTCAACATCTGTGAGCTTCTGCAAGACAATTGTTAAACACAACTTTGTGTCAGGGATTATTTTATATCATGGTTTAGGAGCAAGTAAAAACACATAAATTGCTGATAAAAATAAATGAATTCATGAAGATTGATACCCAGTGAATATCCAGCTCTAAAACTTTGAAAGTGCTATTCTTGTCCAGAAAACGCCTCAACTTCTGGAACCAAAGAATGTCTAAATACTTATATGTGTGACATTTCATACTTCTTTTCACTAGGGATGAATCCTTCCTCAATAACGTTGCGAAATTGCAACTATACATTCTGTCACAATACTCGAATAAATGTAAATTGGGTGCATTTAAATCAATTTCTTCCAAATCTTAGTCCATGGGTAGTTGCAATATCCTCAAGAACAAGAAATGATTTGACAACTTCAGATTGGTGATCTGAAATGAAAATTTTAGGGACAAAGTTTTGATAAATGGGAAGTTGGACAAGAAGTCACTGAATTTTTTTATGGGAAAGCCGTCGTAAAAAAATGTTTGTAGGTTTGTGCATGAAGCCAAAGACATAGAAGGTGCTTTGTCTGTATCATTCTCTAAAAGAAAATAACTTAGATTTGGAGCATCAACATCTATTCTCTCAAGTCTATTCCAACAGTAAATCTCAACTTTTTGAAGATTATGATGCCTTTGAACACAAAACGTTTTGAAACCATAGCAATATTTCAGAGAAATTTCTTCAAGAATAGGGCAAGATTTGGTCAGATACTCGATCACACCTTCATCTATCGGGAGCTCTGTAAGGGACAACAACTTCAATGACTTGAATTTCACAACGCCAACCATCAAGGACGAAGGCAACTTACACTTATGCAACCTCAAAGATGTTAATGAAGTGGCAGATAAAAGTGTGTTAGGCAAACGAAACATTGGCAGATTCTTATAATCTACAACATCAATCACCAACACTTGCACGCCTTTTTCAATAACTAATTCAAGACAACGTCCTAAAATTTCTACTTGTTCAAGATTTATGATTTTTGCAGAGATGTCGAGTGTGTGTGCACTGATGTTCTTCTCGCATAATCTAGACACAGTATGTTCAACATACTTACAAAACTTATCCACAATATACTCATTCTCATACTTTCTAAAAATCAAACTAAACCATACCCAGTTTAAATGGAAATACAAAAACGGACAAGAAGCCGTTAGAGCAAACCATTCCTTTGACAACACACTCAGTCGAACACATGATTTAGGATCATCCAGAAGATACGATAGTATGTGGTGAACAATAGAGTCAGGAAGCATTGAAATCCGGTCCGTTGTATCTGACGTGTTCTCCTCCATCTTCTTTTTTGACCCTAAGGAAAGCAAATCCCATGAATCAAACTACTGAACAAGTAATAAAAAAAACTACAGAGTTGCACAATATATCAAAATTAAGAGTCATCATAAACATTCATACACCGAAAAATATAAATTATTTTATATAATACAAAGTATAATACCATCAATCAACCTCAACTTCAATCAAGATTCCATTACACGTTCTTCTTCAAAAGTTAACTTAGGCAGTGTTTGGGCTGGCTTTTGTGTCATCAAATTCAAAATTAACCAAAAACCTTATTAAGCGAACTCGACTGAAAACTTTCAACAGATCATTATTTTCTAATGCATTTTTCACAAAAAGTAAATACAAACACCATCTCCTGAAGTGCTTTATTTACAGGTGCTTATTAACAAGCTAGAGAGATCTAAGCAAATCCCGACTGACCTAGAAATTTCAGGAGGGTGTTGCACAAATATTTTTAGGATTGCTTTGTGCATATTCTTTCATCATAAGTACAAAATTTCGAACCATAAATTTCTTTTTTTGGCTAAAATAAAGATGCATCGTAAAGAAAGAAAGTAGCACAAATATATTATTAGGGTTTCACAAACAAGAAAACAACACTTTTAAAAAGAATTACACTACGCGACTCAAATTTAGGTGTGGCCCGTGCCATACCTGCGTCCCTCCAAACACCTTCTTAGAGTATATGAATTACAAGCATGAGTTGTTCGTTGAAGAATTTTTCATCCAACAGTATAGATTATAGAATGAACATAATATACAACTGAAACAAGCCATATATATAATTTAGTACTGTACATTAACAAAAAAAAAATATATTATTAAGACATGTTATCAAACGCAATTCATTAGAAAATTTACCTTGTTGATACTGTTTAGAATAAGCAGAATGAAGTAAACGAGTATTGAGTTCGAAGTGGCTCTCGATATTGAGGGGCTGTTGTTTAACCTTTTTTCTTGGGCCGGCTAATGGACTTATTTAACTTTAAAAATCTTAGTTAGCTCAAAATTTTGTGCTTATCACTTTTGGGGGGTTAAGTGTATGGTTTGAAACAAAATAAACCGATAAATAAACCAAATCGAAATTGAATAAAATTGAATATAATAAGTGTTTGGTTTGGTTTGCTTAATGAAGAAGTGTGCATGTACCAATTTTTTGGGACTTAATGAACTTCTAATTGATGAGGTTTTTCCTGTCTAAGTTACCAGGGATTGTGGAGAGCGAGTCTTTAGGGGTATTTTCGTGACCGTTCCTGACTTTTTCTTTGACCATCCTCAAATGTGTATTTAGTGAGGTTAAATTTTAAATTTGCTATGAGGAAATAAGATGCCTAACCATTAGACCACCTTACTGGAGGTTATATCTAGGATGGCTAACTATTATGTTAATCTTTTGTATTTTCTGGACTCCCAAACCTTAATATATTTCTGGACCTATATGCAACGGACCAAAGAGTTGATGGACTGATGGCCTTCATTAAGTGGGCTTAGTGACCCATAAACGAGTTTGATCTAGTAACATTTGTATAGAGTTCTTCTCTTCCTTTCATCTCTACATGACTACATCTCTTGCTATTCCATTTATAAAACAAAGGTTGCAATTCAGAAAGAATAACTGAGTGGCCGTACATGCAAACAAAAACCAATGGTTACGTGAATTATGGCGATAATAACCCAAGATCCAAGTGTTGTTTTATTATTTTGCATCGGTTCTTGCTAGTTTCAGATTACTAACTCATTTCATAGGGCTCTAGGTTTTAAGAAATGAGTCAAATGACAGAACACAATCCATGCCTATATGCCATGAATCTTACAAAAGAGGTGGTTTTTATCTCTAATAGATTAATAAAAACTACCATATACTTTAATTTATATCCTTGCAATTATACATGAATTTTAACTTCTAACATTTAAGGGATAAGTATAAGCCCAAGCCCGGTTTGTGGGTTTAGGGTATTACGGTTTGTGATTGTTATTTGGTTGTGCGGCGGTCGGTGGTGGTCGGTGGTGGAGACAGAGGCGGTTAGGGACGGTGGTTAGGGTTTCTCGTTGCATATCACGACGTTTTGATATACGAGACTGAGGTTTGTGTAACAACAAAAAGAGAAAAGGCTAATTACGCTAGGTATCCCTCCGAATCATCGGCTAGTTGCCGATGACCGGAGGATAACTATTTAGTGATGAAGGTTAGTGTTTTTGAGCGGAAGATAGGTGATTAGGTTTTTTAGGATCTTAATGGCTGATACCATGTAAGATAATGATAAAACCTGTAGGTATAATATTATTGAGCACTATATAATAGTGAAAACCTAATACCCTAAAACCACAAACCGGGCTTGGGCTTATACTTATCCCTTAACACTAACCTCTAAGCTTGTGTGGGAACTCCATTCAATTTACAATGGTTTTCTATGCAAAATACTCGATTTCTCATACTGAAGCCTCACAATAGAAATTGAAATTATTGCATTCGACAAAATTTAAGCATTTATTCTTTCTTCGTTAGTGTTGTCCATCAAATTATGTCAAATTGTCAACATTTCACTATTTGAAGGATATTTAGATAAGATGACATATTAAGAGAATAGAATGCTAGTTTTTGCATCTTACATGATAGTGATCGTACCAATCACATAATAGAGTAGTTCATTCTCGATCCCTACATTAATGTTACGGTTGACATATTGACACCCACATTATATTTCCCATAAGTCGCTAACAATGTCGTCATATATATTTATAAATAACGGTGTTCTTGACTTTAAAGCTTTAGCATCATTATTAAGTCGGTAGACACGGCTTTAAGTCAAAATCAATAGGTTTGTTTAATCACATATGACATCTAAACACTGAATTACATCTTGCATGGTAAATACAATAGTGTTAAAAACCAGGCCAAAACCCTGCGGTTTTGTGCTAACTTCACTCAGTGTTGCAATATTTACTTCATGTAAGCCTCAACTTTTTCTCAGTTAGTCGTATTTCGTTTTCTACTTTCGATCTGCTGTCTTGTGCATTGGATTTAGCCCGACTATAGAAGCTATAAGCGTTACTGTATTTCAGGATGAGGTAGAACAAAATGGATCACATGATCACCATTATTGTGACAGTATGTATTTATTAGGGAAAATATTAACCTGTTACTGAAAGAGTCTTTGGGTTCTTCTAGTTTTTTCTTGGTCAATCATGACTAAGAAACCAACAAATAAAGCCTGTGAAATGAATTCTTTAGGAAAATGCCACAGATAAAACGTTATAAATAGTGTTGAAATGGGACATATGTGTCTAGGTTAGAGGGAGTAAAGGATTATGGGTGTATGAGTAGCAGATGTGCCAACTGCACATATCAGTGTCTATCCATGGCATCATGCACCCTTCTCATTTCAGGAACATGCCATGCATCCCACTTTCACTCCTAAAGTCAACACTCTTTTCTATTCTAACAAAATAACAAATTATTGGAACGTACAATTATTCATACATTTACACTTTTATAAACTATCTTTTATGAACCAATGTAAGACCTATGATGTTTTACCCTTCTAGGTTACTAGAGGAAGTCGAATCTCTGACTCAGATGTACGTGGCCTAACCAGGGAATCTTCGTGACAGTTTCGACCTTTCCCCTTGCCACTCCCAAGGATCTGAACAGTGAAGTTTGAACTTTTGATCTTTTGTGAGAACATCATGGTACATGCGTGCCTAACCGATAGACCACCAAGGTGGTTAATTTATGAAGAAAAAAAAATACATACATTAAAGAGGTATTTAGATGCATGTCTTTGAAATGTTTTGTAGCTCACGAATAGTAAATTAACCTCGCTAGTCGTGTACATTTGTGGTGGTCAGGGAAGGGTCAAAAAAGCTCGTCTTGTCTGGGTAACCTAGCTAAACAGGGAAAACATCATCCATTCATAGAATAGTAAACAAACCATTTGTTTTTCATATTAGAGCATACCTAAAATCTATGCTTGTATTGATAGTGCACATCAAAGCTTGAAAAAAGCTACACGCGTTGATGCATACATATGGCGATGCAGTTTTTGCTGAGTTTGGTTTTTTTATATGGTTGGCACGCGTTATGTGGAAATCATCAAGAGCTACAGTGGTCCGGCACATTGATATCTTGTTAAATGTTTTATGTTCAAACATCACTAGATATGTATACATCTTAGTAGTGGCCAATAAAAGAGTAAAAAAAAGGGTCACAGATATATCACAGTTAAGCTAAATACATCTGAGTTAAAAATTCGCGCTAATAAACCTCTCTTTTTCAAATTAATGCTAAGCTAGGTGCCTATATCCTTTTTCAAGGGAAGTTGAAAAAAGATATTGCAAAGTATTATGTTGCAACTTGTTTACTTTATCTATACTTTCAATCGACAAAACAAAAGTCCTAGGCCTATATATAAGAATACTTTATATATGTGTCCCAAAATGTTCAACCACAATAATAGCTACACACATGTGTGTGAGTGTAATGTGCATGAAATAGCTAGAGTCGATATAGTATATATTAGATATGGGAGTGTGTGTATTAATATTATGGTTGTTTGAGATGATGGGTGGTTTAAGGAATGTGGTGAAGTTGTGGGCGTGATGATGGTGTTGTTGGATGGTTATATATGAATATATAAAGGGCATAGATGTTTTCTAAAGTCAGGGACTTGAACATCATTAGTGAAAGGACCAATTTAAAAAAATATATATATTTACTTTAGCGGTTGATATATACTGCGCTAAAAAATTTATATTAAAAATGACTAAAAACATATACAAAAAGGTACAAGTAAATAGGGTCAAAATTTTGGATGTACCACAATCTTCTTCGGTCCCTTCTAAGTTTTGTCCTAATCTAAAGGGATTTTTTTTTTAAATGTGCCTCGAGGGCAAACATTTAAGTTTATAAAAAAGTAAAGTCAGAGATTATTAAATTCAAAATTAGATTTATTATAATTTGAGTATATTTAATGAGATTTAAATGCATTTTCTAAAAAAAAAAAAAGAAAGTGTGTATAATAAATATAGCTTAATATGTATTTGAAGGCAAATGTTAGAAAAAAAATGTTTATGTAATAAAAATCTAGACATATTTTTATAAACTGTTTCGAAAGAAAAATCATAAAGCTAATGATTTTATATAAATGCAATAGTTAAAGCATCCTTAATCACTAAGTATGGAAATAAACAACAAACACGCCAACTAATTCCTTAGGTTAGTTGTTGGCCGTAGTGGGGAGCAATCCCCAGGCGTGAGCTCACAGACACGCGCCAACACCACTATGATCGTTCATTTAATTTTGTCACATTAACCCAAAAGAAATCTTGTTTAGTCACTAGTAACGTGTGTTAATTAGTGAGTGTTGTATGTCTATTATGTGGTTTTTATATATAATTAAATTAAATATATGCATAAGTAAATGGCGAGTGAGTGTTATAGGAATGTGAGTGATGAGTGAACGAGGGAGAATGAGAATAATATGACGTTGAGGTGGCAGTCATTGATGATGTTTGCGAGTCGAGGACTACAATAACGGCAACTATGCCAATTCTCTTAAAGAGCACGGTGTAGTGCCCTATGACATGTCATAGGGATTTTTTTGCACCTATGCCACCACCAAACTGCACTGGTGCTTTGGTGTTATCCGTCCCATGCCATACATATCACATTGAGCGGTTTTATTTATTTATTTATTTATTTATTTGAGTGGGCATTTTTGGTAGTGTTTTATAAGAATTTAATTGAAGAATGTGTTTATGTATAGTGTTGTTATAAGGTATATGTTGAGGTGACATACCCTATAAAATGTATAGGGCACGACTACACATATCTCTCTTACAAGTAAACTTATAAAACACCAATTACAGACTATTACTCGTTGTTAATGGTGCGTTTGACAAATCTTTTACCTAACTGAATTGCATATAGCCGTATACAATTTCGCTATTCTTCAATCTTCATAGTTTAGTTAGATCAAAATCATGTATAAAGTTATACAAAAAGTGAGAAACTTGATTGATGCATAAAAGTTAGAAACTTGATTGTGTTTCAATGATACCCTTTGTTTTGAAAGAAGCTCTCTAACCAAATGGTTGTAGGTTTAAGTCCTGCTTAAAACATTTGAGATAGTCTCTGGTGTGTATTTCATGAGATAGTTGTCGTTTTTAACAGGAAACACCTTTGGTTATAGATAATATTGAAAAAGCATATGTGTGTTGGATATGAATGTTGTCAATTTTATAAGGTTTGATGTTGGAGCAATTATTTCCGAAAATTAATAAACAATAAGCAACCCATAACCTAATTGCAATGAATATCCTACATGTATAGTGAGTTCGATTATACACCTATTTGGCTAGAGTCTTCCTACTTGCTTGTCCCTACTTAACTTCATGAGGATGTTTAATAATTAGTCATCCTCAAATCTATTCATGATAAGATTTCTAAACAGTACTTTCTTTTGGGTTTAAACTTTGAACGTATATATCGGCTGTTTTTCTACCGGCGCGCAATATTTTTGAGTGTCTAGTATCTAGCGTTTGATGTATATAGCTTATTTGGCAAGAAATAGGAATATATTTAGTGAAAAAATATGTGACATTGTGTTGTCATTGTTGTTATGTCATCGTCTTAACCGGCTTTAGGCAATAAGTATGTGTTATTTGAAATTAGCATATTATCAGTTTGGGATGGGGAGTGAGAAACGGGGATGGAGATGGAAATACGATTCCCAACATTTTGCGCCTCATTGCTATCCTTAGTTATAACATAAGCTTAGAAAAATACATAGCAAATGGAAATGCTCTAGCAAATAATCCGATTTGGGTTGGGTTTCATTCCCAAATGTGGGCTTGTAGATCATAGGAAAGAAAACTAAAGTTTGGTTAAACTTTGTACAGTAATATATTTGGAGCAAAGCCCATTCACATGGCCGACTTAGGTTGTTCAGTTGTTGTTGTTTATTCTAAACGAGTTGGGCGACGGCCCACCGCGTTGCGGCGGAGCGTCGTTTCATGTCCTTGATAATTGCACACTATTTTCTCTCGATAGTCAACTACCAAAATATAAAATAGAAAACAATAACAATATAGACTAACATTCATTTAATACCCATGCAAATATAGACTATGAACCAATCCTACCCATTACTAAGCAAAAAGGGTAAAAGAAAATCCTACGGAACTTACTAAAAAGAGTGGAAAGTGTGCCAAATATGATGACAACAATGATATGAAAACTTCACATTGTACCGATATTCTCCACTACTGTGCAGTAACAACTTGCTTATAAAGAATAATTAAAGCAATCCCAAACACCCTAAAAACTACTAATGTGTTATCCAAGGCTGTTGTTGAGCATATGAGCCATGCTTTGCAATACCACTTTCTTCATGTTGACGCTAGTATGAAACAAATCAGTAATAGTAACAGAATATACTAATGGTAACACTAGCGACTCATTACTGAAGAAAATGAGTTTCAACAAAAATGAAGTGATGTTTAGTCAAACATATGAAAAGAGTCACGCCATCACAGATTAGGCAGCTTTTTTATATGAATAACCAAACTCTTTTTAGTGGTCAACTGAAGCAGACCAGCATGTTTTGATCCGAATCCATTTTGACCTAGTACCTAACAGAAATAACCAACCCACCTTGCCGCCTTTATTCAGGAAACAAATCTGATTGCAAAGACACGCATCTTTCTTGAGGTCACTTCTTGGTCTTGCAGGGCGATGAGTCATTACTCTTCTGTTGCAACCACCACAACGCCTTATGTCTATTATCCTGTAAAAAAATATTGTATCTTTTAGAAGAAAAACAAAGCGGAGGTAACCCTTAATTATAAGGGAGAACAATAATCGTACTCACATTGCAAATACAGACTACCTAAGTATTACCCGTGATTTGGTATTTCAAGTAGTGAAAAAAATGTTTGCAAGAGAACAAAATGCTCGAGGAAAATTTTAATACTAAATAAAAGAATTAAGAAGTTTCTGGTTTAGGGTAACTCTATCACATAGAGGATTTTTTTTTTAAAGCCAAGTTTAGATAAAACACGTGTTGTTCGAAGCTTTAGAATATACATGGATCTCAAAGGCTTCATGAAGATAAGCGATACCCTGAAGTCACCAAGAAGGATTTTTAGCGTCTGATCCAAGGAGTTACTTTAGTACCCTGCATATAACAAAAATAGATTGACAACCAACTTGTGTTACTTTAGTACCCTGCAACATGCTAAAAACACTAACTGATTGATCTATAAACATGACCCATCACCAACTATTTGCCGCCATTTTGTGTTATAAAAAGGACCGATATGGTGATATTAGTTAATAAATAAAGATCTACAAACAAAAGATGAAACTAACCGTGGCTGCGTTGGCTAATTTTTTTTAATCCAGATGTGGTGGTATCTAAGAACATAATGTGTTGAGACAATCGTATGCAGATGGATAGGGGTTTGGATGACGACTCGCGTGATGATAATTGCCGGTATACCGTTATTAGCACCGCGCAAGTCGTCATCCATACCTCTATAATGTGCGTACGATTGTCCTTATATTTATGCATAATCCTGGCATGCAAACATATGTTATAAAAAGACTTGTTAATCATAAATTCATCATGTTGTGTATTCAAAGATACCTAGTACAAGATACATAAGTAAAACATTTACTGTGAATCTTGTAGTTAGTGGTCAGTTTTCATTACATGATTTAGAACGATAGATCACATGATGAAAATCGGGTCCATTGGTTGATTGTTAACTTCCCACCAAATTCGAGTTTTTTGGGCCTATCCACTGCAACATGGTCTATTGCTGATCTTATATACTCTTCTGAAATTCCTAAGCGGGCATCACAAACCAAACGGGTCACATCTTGAAGTGACCCGCTTACAAGACCACAGAATCCTTCTTTAAAAGGTGGATTTTTGAACTTTGATCGAGTGTTGACTGAAAACATGAGCTGTTATCTCGTCAAAAGTAGTTCAAAGTCCAATGGTTTCACGTCGAATACCTTGACCCATGACCTATATACATGAGCTGTTATCTCGTTAAAGTACGTAGTGCAGCCAGAAAGATCTGTGGGTCGGGCCACGTTCTTTAGATGGGATTGAAATTCACGGCTTAACCAATAACACTTTCGCAGGACATATAAACTGTTACTAGAAAACTCTTTGCATTAACATTGTTACTAAGATTCAAAAACATCATTTCAAATGTAAACAACAAAAAGTAGAGTAATCGTAATAGATTTACTTACACGTCACACGTGTTCACTAATCAATCTATAGGATTTTTACTAATCTGTGCACCTGACTCTTCCACTACACTTTTTTTTTTTTTTTTTCCTCGAAAGGCAGATGATACAAACAAAGGCAACTCGTTACATCAGCAAGCCGATTAAAATAGCGAGCCCCTGGAAAACATGAACAATAGAAAAACTTACAAATGAAAGAGACAAAACCAAAACAAACATAAGCCACCATATCAGTGGTCAAACAAACACAAGATATAACAAGTGTTGTCCCCCACTCTCAATATACTAACCATACGGGCCCACACGAAAGACAAGAGGCTGGCACACAGTAGATACTAGTAAAATTGCAGCAGGTTATTCAGATAGCAAGGGTCTTGAATATATTACACTGGTATATTCTTTGCTGTGTTAGGATCATGTAACCATTTTCCCCAGCACCACGACCCTTTTTTTGCCCGTCTCGAGATCCACTGGTAACTCTTCCATTACACTAAAACACGAAATCCAATTTTCTACTAGTACCGGTCACTTTTTGTACTTCTGTCATCATGGATACTTTCCTCAATCAGACCGATCACGAAATCTCACGATTTGCATACTCCATTAATCTGTTTCCTGGACAACTGTTTGGATATTGACAGAAATTAAAGGATGGTTGTTTGCATTATACACATGCAAATGGTATTAGTTGAGAAAAGAATTAAAGGATAAGTAGTGTACCTTCTTCCTTTATAAAGGTGATTTTGCAGCTTGATTGATCAAGAGAAAGCGCTTTCGACAATGATGTCAAGTCATTGAAGTGTTGTTCGTCGTCTTTGTAAAAGTAAATCAGTGAAAACTTAATATTAGTTTGTCCCTCATCTTCTTGTTGAAGTAGTTTCTCATATGTATACTGGAGAGAAGATCAAATACATTACTTGACTTTTGCATAGAAACAGAATCTAAACCTTGCTCAAGTGCGATGGAAATGAAATAATACATCAACTAGCGGATAATTAACATTTCACCAACGTAAACGCATATAAATCTTACCTCGACAACATCACCTTTGTCAGTAAAATGACATAGTAGTAATAAAGTTAGAGATCGAGGCCGACAACACCAAAGCACAGCATCAACAAGAACTACATAAATGAATGATTCCCTTTTATTAGGTATATAGTTTGTGTTTTCCAGAACAACATGCTCGAGTTCATAAGCTGGTGACTGCATCAGCTTTAACTCCTCAACATCTGTGAGCTTCTGTAAGACAATTGATAAACACAACTTTGTGTCAGGGATTATTTTATATCATTGGTTAGGAGCAAGTAAAAAACACATGCATTGCTAATAAAATAAATGAATTCAAGAAGATACCGAGTTTATGACCAGCTCTAAAACATTAAAAGTGCTATTCTTGTCCAGAAAACGCCTCAACTTCTGGAACCAAAGAATGTCTAAATAACTTTGTGTGTGACATTTCATACATCTTTTCGCTAGGGATGAATCCTTCCTCAATAACTTTGCAAAATTGCTACTACAAATTCGGTCACAATACTTGAAGAAATGTAAACTGGGTGCATTTAAATCAATTTCTTCCAAATCGTAGTCCGTGGGTAGTTGTAATATCCTCAAGAACAAGAAATGATTTGACAACTTCAGATTGGTGACCTGAAATGAAAAATTCATGGACAAAGTTTTGATAAATGGGAAGTTGGACAAGAAGTCACTGGAACCTTTTATGGGAAAGCCGTGGTAAAAAAATGTTTGTAGATTTGTGCATGAAGCCAAGGACATATAAGGTGCTTTGTCTGTATCATTCTGTAAAAGAAAATAACCTAGATTTGGAGCATCAACATCTATTCTCTCAAGTCTACCCCGACAGTAAATCTCAACTTTTTGAAGATTATGATGCCTTTGAACACAAAACGTTTTGAAACGATAGCAATATTTCAGACAAATTTCTTCAAGAATAGGGCAAGATTTGGTCAGATACTCGATCACACCTTCATCTATCGGGAGATTTGTAAGGGACAACAACTTCAATAACTTGAATTTCACAACGCCAACCATCAAGGACGAAGGCAACTCACAGTTATACAACCTCAAAGATGTTAATGAAGTGGCAGATAAAAGTGTGTTAGGCAAACGAAACATTGGCAGATTCTTATCCCAATATTCAACATCAATCACCAACACTTTTTCAATAACTAATTCAAGACAACGTCCAAAGATTTCTACTTGTTCAAGATTTATGATTCTTGCTGAGATTTCGAGTGTGTGTGCACTGATGTTTTGCTCGCAGAATCTAGACACGGTATGTTCAACATACTTACAAAACTTATCCACAATATACTCATTCTCATACTATCTAAAAATCAAACTAAACCATACCCAGTTTAGATCGAAATACAAAAACGGACAAGAAGCCGTTAGAGCAAACCATTCCTTAGACATCACACTCACTCGAACACACGATTTAGGATCATCCAGAAGATACGATAGTATGTGGTGAACAATAGAGTCAGGAAGCATTGAAATCCGGTCCATTGTATCTACCGTGTTCTCCTCCATCTTCTTTTTTGACCCTATAATGAAAGCAAATCCCATGAATCAAACTACTGAACAAGTAATGAAAAAACCACATAATCGCTTAAAGTTTTAAATGTAAAACCATAACCTCAACTTTTTATGCCATACAATCAATGAAATAAACAGAATGAAGTAAACGAGTATTGAGTTCGAAGTATATTTACCTTGTTGAAAAAAAAAAAAAAAAAAAGGTAAATACAAACAGAATGAAATAAACGAGTATATTTACCTTGTTGATATTGCATTGAATAAGCAGAATGAAGTAAACGAGTATTGAGTTCGAAGTGACGTACTATCGATGTTGAGGGGATGTTGTTTAAGCTTCTTGGGCCATTTAAAAAAAAAAAAAAAAAAAAAAAAAACCCTTCTTGGGCTGGCTAATGGACTTATTTAACTTCAAAAATTTTAGTTAGCTCAAAAATTTGAGCTTATAACTTTGGTGTGTTAAGTGTATGGTTTGAAACAAAATAAATCGATAAATAAACCATATCAAAATTGAATAAAATCGAACCAAAATCTTTGATTGGTGTGTATAGTTTGGGTTGAAAGCAAACCGGAGTATATAATCCATGTTTGGTTTGGTTTGGTTTGCTTAATGAACAAGTGTGCATGTACCATTTTTTTTGGGACTTAATAAACTTGTAATTGGCGATGTTTTTTCCTATTTAGGTTACCCGAGGCTGTGGACAGTGAGTCTTTGGGGTATTTCCATGACAGTTCCTGACCTTTTCTTTGACCATCCTCAAATGTGTATTTAGTGAGGTTTAAATTTTAAATTTTATGAGGACATAAGATGCCTAACCAATAGGCCACTTTAATGGAGGTTATATCTAGGATGGCGAACCATTACGTTAATCTTTTGTATTCTATGGACTCCCAAATCTTTAATATATTCTGGACCACTATGAAACGGACCCAAGAGGGTGATGGCCTTCATCACGTGGGCTTAGTGGCCCATTAACTTGTTTTTATTCATACAGGTGTGCAAAAACTTGTTTATTATAAGTTCATCATGTTGTGTTTTCAAAGATACCTAGTAGAAGATACATAACTAATACGTTTACTGTGAATCTTGTAGTTTGTGGTAAGTTTTCGCTACATGATCACATGATGAAAAGATTTAATTCATTCATACAAATGTAGATGTTCACTGATACTTCAAATGTAAACATGACATTATGACAATGATCACAAATTTTTAGTATGCTCATAACTCGATGGTGAATATTACTATGTATCCGTTACGCACAATAAGTTCTTGAATCTATGGGCACCAACCTCTCGCAAGCAAATGCATACAACCATGACACCGCTAGAATATGCCTCTCCTTCTGGGAGAATAACACACACTTGAGGTGTTGGAGTCAAGTCTTTTGGGCCCACACAAATGGCTTGACTGCACCTGAAATCTGATAACTCATACATGAAAAATCGGGTCCATTGGGTGATTGTTAACTTCCCACCAAATTCAAGTTTTTTGGGCCTATCCACTGCAACATGGTCTATTGTTGATCTTATATATATAGTCTTGTGAAATCCCTAACGCTCAGTTCTCAAGTTAAAATTTGTGAGGAAAGGAAAGGAAATGGAATATGTTTTGTGTTCTTGAGTTTTTTTAAGAGGGGAAAGTGAAGCTGAGAAGAAGGAGGGAGGAAGATTTCTTAATAAAATCTTCCGCCCATTTTTGGCCGGAAAGGGAAAGGAAGGGGAAAGGGAAGGGAATCAAAACTCAAGAACACAGCGTAAGCGGGCATTATAAACCTAACGGGTCACATCTTGAAGTGACCCGCTTACAAGACCAGACACGGTGCTGGTGACACATGCTACGCACATCACATTTCCATAGAATCCTTCTTTTAAAGGTGGATTTTTGAACTTTGATCGAGTGTTGACTGAAAAGGTCAAACATAAGTTCAAAGTCCAATAGTTTCCGTTGAATGCCTTGACCCATGATCTATATATTTTCATGAGCTGCTATTTCGTCAAAAGTGCTGCAGCCAGAAAGATCTGTGGGTCGGGCCGCATTCTTTAGATGGGCTTGAAATTCACCGCTTAACCAATAAAACTTTCGCTGGACATATAAACTGTTACTAGAACACTGTTTACTTGAACATTGTTATGACCTTTTTCCTTACCCCCTCTTTGCATTAACATTGTTACTAAGATTGAAATAATCGTAATAGATTTACTTACACATGTTCACTAATCAATCTATAGGAATTTTACTAAACACGAAATCCGATTTTCTACTAGTATCGGTTACTTTTGTACTTCTGTCATCGCGGATGCATTCCTTTATCAAACCGATCACGAAATCTCACAATTTGCATACTCCATTAATCCGCTTCCTGGACAACTGTTTGGATATTGACAGAAATTAAAGGACGGTAGTTTGCGTTATACACATGCAAATGGTATTAGTTGACAAAAGAAAAGGATAAATAGTGTACCTTCTTCCTTTATAAAGGTGATTTTGCACTTTGATTGATCAAGAGAAAGTGCTTTCAACAATGAATTCAAGTCACTGAAGTGTTGTTCGTCTTTGAAAGAGGAAATCAACACAAACTTTATATTTGTTTGGCCCGCATCTTCTTGTTGAAGTAGTTTCTCATATGCATACTGAAGAGAAAAGATTAAAAACGTTATTTTTGCATAGAAACAGAATCAAACCATGTTCAAGTGCAATGGAAATGAAATACATATAAATCTTACCTCCACGACATCACCTTTGTAAGTAAAATGATATAGTACTAAAGTTAGAGATCGAGGCCGACAACACCAAAGCACAACATCTACAAGAGCTACATAAACGTATGATTCCATTATGTAGTCAGTGTGTGCCAGATCAACATGCTCGAGTTCATAAGCTGGTGACTGCATGAGCCTCAACTCCTCAACATCTATGAAATTCTGTAAGAGTGTAAAACAAATGTTAAACACAACTTTGTGTCAGGGATTATTTTATATCGTCTTTTAGGAGCAAATAAAAACACATAAATTGATGATAAAATAAATTAATTCAAGAAGATACCAAGTTAATGACCAGCTTTAAAACTTTGAAAGTGCTATTCTTGTCCAGAAAACGCCTCAACTTCTGGAACCAAAGAATGTCTAAATACTCATATGTGTGACATTTCATACTTCTTTTCGGTAGGGATGAATCCTTCCTCAATAACGTTGCGAAATTGCGATAATAAATTCGGTCACAATACTCGAACAAATGTAAATTGGGTGCATTTAAATCAATTTCTTCCAAGTCGTAGTCCAAGGGTAGTTGCAATATCCTCAAGAACAAGAAATGATTTGACAACTTCAGATTGGTGATATGAGATGAGAATTCTATGGACAAAGTTTTGATAAATGGGAAGTTGGACAAGAAGTCACTGAATTTTTTGATGGGAAAGCCGTCGTAAAAAAATGTTTGTAGGTTTGTGCATGAAGCCAAAGACATAGAAGGTGCTTTGTCTGTATCATTCTCTAAAAGAAAATAACTTAGATTTGGAGCATCAACATCTATTCTCTCAAGTACAGTGTCCAAGTAAATCTCAACTTTTTGAAGATTATGGTGCCTTTTAACACAAAACCTTTTGAAACCATAGCAAAATTTCAGAAAAAAATCTTCAAGAACAGGGCAAGATTTGGTCAGATACTCGATCACACCTTCATCTATCGGGAGATTTGTAAGGGACAACAACTTCAATGACTTGAATTTCACAACACCAACCATCAAGGACGAAGGCAACTCACACTTGTGCAATGTCAAAGATGTTAACGAAGAGACATATAAGAGTGTGTTAGGCAAACGTAACATTGGCAGATTCTTACCCCAATGGCCATATCTAACATCGATCACCAACACTTGCACGCCTTTTTCAATAACTAATTCAATACAACGTCCAAAAATTTCTATTTCTTCAAGATTTATGATTTTTGTAGAGATGTTGAGTGTGTGTGCACTGATGTTCTTCTCGCAGAATCTAGACACAGTATGTTCAACATACTTATAAAACTTCTTCTTGATATACTCATTATCATTCTCTCTGGACATCGAACAAAACCGCGCCCAATGGAAACATAAAATAGGTGAAGAAGCCGTTAGAATAAACCATTCCTTGGACAAAACACTCATTCGAACAAGCGATTTAGGATAATCCCGAAGATAAGATAGTATGTGGTGAACAATAGAGTCAGGAAGCATTGAAATCCGGTCCGTTGTATCTACCGTGTTCTCCTCCATCTTCTTTTTTGACCCTAAGGAAAGCAAATCCCATGAATCAAACTACTGAACAAGTAATTAAAAAAACTATACAGAGTTGCACAATATGTCAAAATAAAGAGTCATCATAAACATTCATACACTGAAAAATATAAATTTTATATAATACAAAGTATAATACCATCAATCAACCTCAACTTCAATCAAGATTCCATTACACGTTCTTCTTCAAAAGTTAACTTAGGCAGTGTTTTGGCTGGCTTTTGTGTCATCAAATTCAAAATTAACCAAAAACCTTATTAAGCGAACTCGACTGAAAACTTTCAACAGATCATTATTTTCTAATGCATTTTTCACAAAAAGTAAATACAAACACCATCTCCTGAAGTGCTTTATTTACAGGTGCTTATTAACAAGCTAGAGAGATCTAAGCAAATCCCGACGGACCTAGAAATTTCAGGAGGGTGTTGCACAAATATTTTTAGGATTGCTTTGTGCATATTCTTTCATCATAAGTACAAAATTTCGAACCATAAATTGCTTTTTTTGGCTAAAATAAAGATGCATCGTAAAGAAAGAAAGTAGCACAAATATATTATTAGGGTTTCACAAACAAGAAAACAACACTTTTAAAAAGAATTACACTACGCGACTCAAATTTAGGTGTGGCCCGTGCCATACCTGCGTCCCTCCAAACACCTTCTTAGAGTATATGAATTACAAGCATGAGTTGTTCGTTGAAGAATTTTTAATCCAACAGTATAGATTATAGAATGAGCATAATATACAACTGAAACAAGCCATATATATAATTTAGTACTGTACATTACAAAAAAAAAGTATATTATTGAGACATGTTATCGAACGCAATTCATTAGAAAATTTACCTTGTTGATATTGCTTAGAATAATCAGAATGAAGTAAACGAGTATTGAGTTCGAAGTGACTATCGATGTTGAGGGGATGTTCGATGTTATTTAACCTTCTTGGGCCATATTTAAAAGAAAAAAAAAAAAAAAAAAAAAAAAAAACTTCTTGGGCCGGCTAATGGACTTATTTAACTTTAAAAATTTTAGTTAGCTCAAAATTTTGTGCTTATCACTTTTGGGGTGTTAAGTGTATGGTTTGAAACAAAATAAACCGATAAATAAACCAAATCGAAAATGAATAATATTGAATATAATAAGTGTTTGGTTTGGTTTGCTTAATGAAGAAGTGTGCATGTACCAATTTTTTTGAATAAAATTCAATATACTTGTAATTGACGAGGTTTGGTTACCGGGGGCTGTAGAGAGCGAGTCTTTGGGGTATCTCTGTGACAGTTCCTGAGCTTTTCTATGACCATCCTCAAATGTATATTTAGTGAGGTTAAATTTTAGATTTTCTATGAGGACATAAGATGGCTAACTATTATGTTAATCTTTTGTATTTTCTGGACTCAATAACCTTAATATATTCAGGACCTATATGCAACGGACCAAAGAGGGTGATGGACTGATGGCCTTCATTAAGTGGGCTTAGTGACCCATAAACGAGTTTGATCTAGTAACGTTTGTATAGAGTTCTTCTCTTCCTTTCATCTCTACATCTCTTGCTATTCCATTTATAAAACAAAGGTCATGCAAACAAAAACCAATGATCCAAGCATTGTTTTGTTATTTTGAATCGGTTGTCGCTAGTTTCGAAATCTTCACGAGTATTCAGGGACAAGCCTACATGGGAGCTGGGTGTGCCACATGCCACACCGATTTCAAGTCCCGAAGTGAAATTTTTTCTGAAAAGTGTCGTTCTTGGTATGTGCAACGCCCAATAATATATTTTGTTACTTTCTTTTTTATGGCGCAACTTTAGTCCGAGAATTCTTAATGTGCAAATTTTATGATTAAAAACAAATAATAAATAAATAAATAAATAAAATTTTGCAAGACCCTCACGAAAATTTTTGTGCAACAGCCTTATAAAAAATCTTGGGTCCGTCCTGAGTATATTAACTTCTAACCTCTAAGCTAGTGCAGGAACTCGAACCAACTAATTACAATGGTTTTCTATGCAAAATACACGAAAATTATTGCATTCGACAAAATTTAAGCATTTCTTCTTTCTTCCTTAGTGTTGTCCATCAAATTAAGTCAACATTTCACTATTTGAAGGATATTTAGATAAGATGACATATTAAGAGAATAGAATGCTAGTTTTTGCATGTTACATGATAGTGATCGTACCAATCACATAATAGAGTAGTTCATTCTCGATCCCCTGCATTAATGTTACATGATAGTGATCGTACCAATCACATTATGTTTCTCATAAGTCGCTAACAATGTCGTCATATATATTTATATATAACGGTGTTCTTGACTTTAAAGCTTTAGCATCATTATTAAGTCGGTAGACACGGCTTTAAGTCAAAATCAATAGGTTTGTTTAATCACATATGACATCTAAACACTGAATTACATCTTGCATGGTAAATACAATAGTGTTAAAAACCAGGCCAAAACCCTTCGGTTTTGTGCTAACTTCACTCAGTGTTGCAATATTTACTTCATGTAAGCCGGCCTCAACTTTTTCTCAGTTAGTCGTATTTTGTTTTCTACTTTCGATCTGCTCTCTTGTGCATTGGATTTAGCCCGACTATAGAAGCTATAAGCGTTACTGTATTTCAGGATGAGGTAGAACAAAATGGATCACATGATCACCATTATTGTGACAGTATGTATTTATTAGGGAAAATATTAACCTGTTACTGAAAGAGTCTTGGGTTCTTCTAGTTTTTTCTTGGTCAATCATGACTAAGAAACCAACAAATAAAGCCTGTGAAATGAATTCTTTAGGAAAATGCCACAGATAAAACGTTATAAATAGTGTTGAAATGGGACATATGTGTCTAGGTTAGAGGGAGTAAAGGATTATGGGTGTATGAGTAGCAGATGTGCCAACTGCACATATCAGTGTCTATCCATGGCATCATGCACCCTTCTCATTTCAGGAACATGCCATGCATCCCACTTTCACTCCTAAAGTCAACACTCTTTTCTATTCTAACAAAATAACAAATTATTGGAACGTACAATTATTCATACATTTACACTTTTATAAACTATCTTTTATGAACCAATGTAAGACCTATGATGTTTTACCCTTCTAGGTTACTAGAGGAAGTCGAATCTCTGACTCAGATGTACGTGGCCTAACCAGGGAATCTTCGTGACAGTTTCGACCTTTCCCCTTGCCACTCCCAAGGATCTGAACAGTGAAGTTTGAACTTTTGATCTTTTGTGAGAACATCATAGTACATGCGTGCCTAACCGATAGACCACCAAGGTGGTTAATTTATGAAGAAAAAAAAATACATACATTAAAGAGGTATTTAGATGCATGTCTTTGAAATGTTTTGTAGCTCACGAATAGTAAATTAACCTCGCTAGTCGTGTACATTTGTGGTGGTCAGGGAAGGGTCAAAAAAGCTCGTCTTGTCTGGGTAACCTAGCTAAACAGGGAAAACATCATCCATTCATAGAATAGTAAACAAACCATTTGTTTTTCATATTAGAGCATACCTAAAATCTATGCTTGTATTGATAGTGCACATCAAAGCTTGAAAAAAGCTACACGCGTTGATGCATACATATGGCGATGCAGTTTTTGCTGAGTTTGGTTTTTTTATATGGTTGGCACGCGTTATGTGGAAATCATCAAGAGCTACAGTGGTCCGGCACATTGATATCTTGTTAAATGTTTAATGTTCAAACATCACTAGATATGTATACATCTTAGTAGTGGCCAATAAAAGAGTAAAAAAAACGGTCACAGATATATCACAGTTAAGCTAAATACATCTGAGTTAAAAATTCGCGCTAATAAACCTCTCTTTTTCAAATTAATGCTAAGCTAGGTGCCTATATCCTTTTTCAAGGGAAGTTGAAAAAAGATATTGCAAAGTATTATGTTGCAACTTGTTTACTTTATCTATACTTTCAATCGACAAAACAAAAGTCCTAGGCCTATATATAAGAATACTTTATATATGTGTCCCAAAATGTTCAACCACAATAATAGCTACACACACATGTGTGTGAGTGTAATGTGCATGAAATAGCTAGAGTCGATATAGTATATATTAGATATGGGAGTGTGTGTATTAATATTATGGTTGTTTGAGATGATGGGTGGTTTAAGGAATGTGGTGAAGTTGTGGGCGTGATGATGGTGTTGTTGGATGGTTATATATGAATATATAAAGGGCATAGATGTTTTCTAAAGTCAGGGACTTGAACATCATTAGTGAAAGGACCATTTAAAAAAAATATATATATTTACTTTAGCGGTTGATATATACTTCGCTAAAAAATTTATATTAAAAATGACTAAACACATATACAAAAAGGTACAAGTAAATAGGGTCAAAATTTTGGATGTACCACAATCTTCTTCGGTCCCTTCTAAGTTTTGTCCTAATCTAAAGGGATTTTTTTTTAAATGTGCCTCGAGGGCAAACATTTAAGTTTATAAAAAAGTAAAGTCAGAGATTATTAAATTCAAAATTAGATTTATTATAATTTGAGTATATTTAATGAGATTTAAATGCATTTTCTAAAAAAAAAAGAAAGTGTGTATAATAAATATAGCTTAATATGTATTTGAAGGCAAATGTTAGAAAAAAAATGTTTATGTAATAAAAAACTAGACATATTTTTATAAACTGTTTCGAAAGAAAAATCATAAAGCTAATGATTTTATATAAATGCAATAGTTAAAGCATCCTTAATCACTAAGTATGGAAATAAACAACAAACACGCCAACTAATTCCTTAGGTTAGTTGTTGGCCGTAGTGGGGAGCAATCCCCAGGCGTGAGCTCACAGACACGCGCCAACACCACTATGATCGTTCATTTAATTTTGTCACATTAACCCAAAAGAAATCTTGTTTAGTCACTAGTAACGTGTGTTAATTAGTGAGTGTTGTATGTCTATTATGTGGTTTTTATATATAATTAAATTAAATATATGCATAAGTAAATGGCGAGTGAGTGTTATAGGAATGTGAGGGATGAGTGAACGAGGGAGAATGAGAATAATATGACGTTGAGGTGGCAGTCATTGATGATGTTTGCGAGTCGAGGACTACAATAACGGCAACTATGCCAATTCTCTTAAAGAGCACGGTGTAGTGCCCTATGACATGTCATAGGGATTTTTTTGCACCTATGCCACCACCAAACTGCACTGGTGCTTTGGTGTTATCCGTCCCATGCCATACATATCACATTGAGCGGTTTTATTTATTTATTTATTTATTTATTTATTTGAGTGGGCATTTTTGGTAGTGTTTTATAAGAATTTAATTGAAGAATGTGTTTATGTATAGTGTTGTTATAAGGTATATGTTGAGGTGACATACCCTATAAAATGTATAGGGCACGACTACACATATCTCTCTTACAAGTAAACTTATAAAACACCAATTACAGACTATTACTCGTTGTTAATGGTGCGTTTGACAAATCTTTTACCTAACTGAATTGCATATAGCCGTATACAATTTCGCTATTCTTCAATCTTCATAGTTTAGTTAGATCAAAATCATGTATAAAGTTATACAAAAAGTGAGAAACTTGATTGATGCATAAAAGTTAGAAACTTGATTGTGTTTCAATGATACCCTTTGTTTTGTGAGAAGCTCTCTAACCAAATGGTTGTAGGTTTAAGTCCTGCTTAAAACATTTGAGATAGTCTCTGGTGTGTATTTCATGAGATAGTTGTCGTTTTTAACAGGAAACACCTTTGGTTATAGATAATATTGAAAAAGCATATGTGTGTTGGATATGAATGTTGTCAATTTTATAAGGTTTGATGTTGGAGCAATTATTTCCGAAAATTAATAAACAATAAGCAACCCATAACCTAATTGCAATGAATATCCTACATGTATAGTGAGTTCGATTATACACCTATTTGGCTAGAGTCTTCCTACTTGCTTGTCCCTACTTAACTTCATGAGGATGTTTAATAATTAGTCATCCTCAAATCTATTCATGATAAGATTTCTAAACAGTACTTTCTTTTGGGTTTAAACTTTGAACGTATATATCGGCTGTTTTTCTACCGGCGCGCAATATTTTTGAGTGTCTAGTATCTAGCGTTTGATGTATATAGCTTATTTGGCAAGAAATAGGAATATATTTAGTGAAAAAATATGTGACATTGTGTTGTCATTGTTGTTATGTCATCGTCTTAACCGGCTTTAGGCAATAAGTATGTGTTATTTGAAATTAGCATATTATCAGTTTGGGATGGGGAGTGAGAAACGGGGATGGAGATGGAAATACGATTCCCAACATTTTGCGCCTCATTGCTATCCTTAGTTATAACATAAGCTTAGAAAAATACATAGCAAATGGAAATGCTCTAGCAAATAATCCGATTTGGGTTGGGTTTCATTCCCAAATGTGGGCTTGTAGATCATAGGAAAGAAAACTAAAGTTTGGTTAAACTTTGTACAGTAATATATTTGGAGCAAAGCCCATTCACATGGCCGACTTAGGTTGTTCAGTTGTTGTTGTTTATTCTAAACGAGTTGGGCGACGGCCCGCCGCGTTGCGGCGGAGCGTCGTTTCATGTCCTTGATAATTGCACACTATTTTCTCTCGATAGTCAACTACCAAAATATAAAATAGAAAACAATAACAATATAGACTAACATTCATTTAATACCCATGCAAATATAGACTATGAACCAATCCTACCCATTACTAAGCAAAAAGGGTAAAAGAAAATCCTACGGAACTTACTAAAAAGAGTGGAAAGTGTGCCAAATATGATGACAACAATGATATGAAAACTTCACATTGTACCGATATTCTCCACTACTGTGCAGTAACAACTTGCTTATAAAGAATAATTAAAGTAATCCCAAACACCCTAAAAACTACTAATGTGTTGTCCAAGGCTGTTGTTGAGCATATGAGCCATGCTTTGCAATACCACTTTCTTCATGTTGACGCTAGTATGAAACAAATCAGTAATAGTAACAGAATATACTAATGGTAACACTAGCGACTCATTACTGAAGAAAATGAGTTTCAACAAAAATGAAGTGATGTTTAGTCAAACATATGAAAAGAGTCACGCCATCACAGATTAGGCAGCTTTTTTATATGAATAACCAAACTCTTTTTAGTGGTCAACTGAAGCAGACCAGCATGTTTTGATCTGAATCCATTTTGACCTAGTACCTAACAGAAATAACCAACCCACCTTGCCGCCTTTATTCAGGAAACAAATCTGATTGCAAAGACACGCATCTTTCTTGAGGTCACTTCTTGGTCTTGCAGGGCGATGAGTCATTACTCTTCTGTTGCAACCACCACAACGCCTTATGTCTATTATCCTGTAAAAAAATATTGTATCTTTTAGAAGAAAAACAAAGCGGAGGTAACCCTTAATTATAAGGGAGAACAATAATCGTACTCACATTGCAAATACAGACTACCTAAGTATTACCCGTGATTTGGTATTTCAAGTAGTGAAAAAAATGTTTGCAAGAGAACAAAATGCTCGAGGAAAATTTTAATACTAAATAAAAGAATTAAGAAGTTTCTGGTTTAGGGTAACTCTATCACATAGAGGATTTTTTTTTTAAAGCCAAGTTTAGATAAAACACGTGTTGTTCGAAGCTTTAGAATATACATGGATCTCAAAGGCTTCATGAAGATAAGCGATACCCTGAAGTCACCAAGAAGGATTTTTAGCGTCTGATCCAAGGAGTTACTTTAGTACCCTGCATATAACAAAAATAGATTGACAACCAACTTGTGTTACTTTAGTACCCTGCAACATGCTAAAAACACTAACTGATTGATCTATAAACATGACCCATCACCAACTATTTGCCGCCATTTTGTGTTATAAAAAGGACCGATATGGTGATATTAGTTAATAAATAAAGATCTACAAACAAAAGATGAAACTAACCGTGGCTGCGTTGGCTAATTTTTTTTAATCCAGATGTGGTGGTATCTAAGAACATAATGTGTTGAGACAATCGTATGCAGATGGATAGGGGTTTGGATGACGACTCGCGTGGTGATAATTGCCGGTATACCGTTATTAGCACCGCGCAAGTCGTCATCCATACCTCTATAATGTGCGTACGATTGTCCTTATATTTATGCATAATCCTGGCATGCAAACATATGTTATAAAAAGACTTGTTAATCATAAATTCATCATGTTGTGTATTCAAAGATACCTAGTACAAGATACATAAGTAAAACATTTACTGTGAATCTTGTAGTTAGTGGTCAGTTTTCATTACATGATTTAGAACGATAGATCACATGATGAAAATCGGGTCCATTGGTTGATTGTTAACTTCCCACCAAATTCGAGTTTTTTGGGCCTATCCACTGCAACATGGTCTATTGCTGATCTTATATACTCTTCTGAAATTCCTAAGCGGGCATCACAAACCAAACGGGTCACATCTTGAAGTGACCCGCTTACAAGACCACAGAATCCTTCTTTAAAAGGTGGATTTTTGAACTTTGATCGAGTGTTGACTGAAAACATGAGCTGTTATCTCGTCAAAAGTAGTTCAAAGTCCAATGGTTTCACGTCGAATACCTTGACCCATGACCTATATACATGAGCTGTTATCTCGTTAAAGTACGTAGTGCAGCCAGAAAGATCTGTGGGTCGGGCCACGTTCTTTAGATGGGATTGAAATTCACGGCTTAACCAATAACACTTTCGCAGGACATATAAACTGTTACTAGAAAACTCTTTGCATTAACATTGTTACTAAGATTCAAAAACATCATTTCAAATGTAAACAACAAAAAGTAGAGTAATCGTAATAGATTTACTTACACGTCACACGTGTTCACTAATCAATCTATAGGATTTTTACTAATCTGTGCACCTGACTCTTCCACTACACTTTTTTTTTTTTTTTTTCCTCGAAAGGCAGATGATACAAACAAAGGCAACTCGTTACATCAGCAAGCCGATTAAAATAGCGAGCCCCTGGAAAACATGAACAATAGAAAAACTTACAAATGAAAGAGACAAAACCAAAACAAACATAAGCCACCATATCAGTGGTCAAACAAACACAAGATATAACAAGTGTTGTCCCCCACTCTCAATATACTAACCATACGGGCCCACACGAAAGACAAGAGGCTGGCACACAGTAGATACTAGTAAAATTGCAGCAGGTTATTCAGATAGCAAGGGTCTTGAATATATTACACTGGTATATTCTTTGCTGTGTTAGGATCATGTAACCATTTTCCCCAGCACCACGACCCTTTTTTTGCCCGTCTCGAGATCCACTGGTAACTCTTCCATTACACTAAAACACGAAATCCAATTTTCTACTAGTACCGGTCACTTTTTGTACTTCTGTCATCATGGATACTTTCCTCAATCAGACCGATCACGAAATCTCACGATTTGCATACTCCATTAATCTGTTTCCTGGACAACTGTTTGGATATTGACAGAAATTAAAGGATGGTTGTTTGCATTATACACATGCAAATGGTATTAGTTGAGAAAAGAATTAAAGGATAAGTAGTGTACCTTCTTCCTTTATAAAGGTGATTTTGCAGCTTGATTGATCAAGAGAAAGCGCTTTCGACAATGATGTCAAGTCATTGAAGTGTTGTTCGTCGTCTTTGTAAAAGTAAATCAGTGAAAACTTAATATTAGTTTGTCCCTCATCTTCTTGTTGAAGTAGTTTCTCATATGTATACTGGAGAGAAGATCAAATACATTACTTGACTTTTGCATAGAAACAGAATCTAAACCTTGCTCAAGTGCGATGGAAATGAAATAATACATCAACTAGCGGATAATTAACATTTCACCAACGTAAACGCATATAAATCTTACCTCGACAACATCACCTTTGTCAGTAAAATGACATAGTAGTAATAAAGTTAGAGATCGAGGCCGACAACACCAAAGCACAGCATCAACAAGAACTACATAAATGAATGATTCCCTTTTATTAGGTATATAGTTTGTGTTTTCCAGAACAACATGCTCGAGTTCATAAGCTGGTGACTGCATCAGCTTTAACTCCTCAACATCTGTGAGCTTCTGTAAGACAATTGATAAACACAACTTTGTGTCAGGGATTATTTTATATCATTGGTTAGGAGCAAGTAAAAAACACATGCATTGCTAATAAAATAAATGAATTCAAGAAGATACCGAGTTTATGACCAGCTCTAAAACATTAAAAGTGCTATTCTTGTCCAGAAAACGCCTCAACTTCTGGAACCAAAGAATGTCTAAATAACTTTGTGTGTGACATTTCATACATCTTTTCGCTAGGGATGAATCCTTCCTCAATAACTTTGCAAAATTGCTACTACAAATTCGGTCACAATACTTGAAGAAATGTAAATTGGGTGCATTTAAATCAATTTCTTCCAAATCGTAGTCCGTGGGTTGTTGTAATATCCTCAAGAACAAGAAATGATTTGACAACTTCAGATTGGTGACCTGAAATGAAAATTTCATGGACAAAGTTTCGATAAATGGGAAGTTGGACAAGAAGTCACTGGAACCTTTTATGGGAAAGCCGTGGTAAAAAAATGTTTGTAGATTTGTGCATGAAGCCAAGGACATATAAGGTGCTTTGTCTGTATCATTCTGTAAAAGAAAATAACCTAGATTTGGAGCATCAACATCTATTCTCTCAAGTCTACCCCGACAGTAAATCTCAACTTTTTGAAGATTATGATGCCTTTGAACACAAAACGTTTTGAAACCATAGCAATATTTCAGACAAATTTCTTCAAGAATAGGGCAAGATTTGGTCAGATACTCGATCACACCTTCATCTATCGGGAGATTTGTAAGGGACAACAACTTCAATAACTTGAATTTCACAACGCCAACCATCAAGGACGAAGGCAACTCACAGTTATACAACCTCAAAGATGTTAATGAAGTGGCAGATAAAAGTGTGTTAGGCAAACGAAACATTGGCAGATTCTTATCCCAATATTCAACATCAATCACCAACACTTGCACGCCTTTTTCAATAACTAATTCAAGACAACGTCCAAAGATTTCTACTTGTTCAAGATTTATGATTCTTGCTGTGATTTCGAGTGTGTGTGTGTTAGAGTTTGACAATCAAATACACGTATTGCGGAAGCTAGGATCAAGTATAACACATAAATATTAACTAAAACATAAATAGTAAACGTACCCGATGCACTTCAAATAAACCTTGATTCTTGGACAATTAGATCAATGATAAACCCCTTACCGTTTTGTTTATCGATCTCTTGATAATTACTAAAGTAAGTAATTACCTCGTTCTTGTACACACAAACTACCAACGAATAAAGGTTGTTGCAAGTAAACGAAACACTTAAGTTTTGAGCTTATGAAAAATCGATCCACAACCCTTGGGAGGTGATGAGTCGATCGGCCACAAGAAGAGAAGAAAGAAAACAAGATTTAGGGTTAGAGTGTGTGCACAAAAGATTGTTAAGTCTAACCCCAAGGCCTTGTATTTATACTAGGTGATACCTTGGAGCACAAGAAAGGGTGGATCGACCCTATGGGTTGTGGGTCGACCGGCCTAAGCAAACCCAAGGGGTTTCTAGAACCTTCTTGACTCCCAAGTTACACTCTAGTCCTTATCTTTCTTATTTAACAATAGTTAGTCCATACGGTTAACAACTAACGACCGTTTAGTCCATTAAGTGTCATAAATATATATATTTCATACATTTAATAAACATATATATTTATTTACATTATTCTTGTTTGTAAAGTGTGCAATCCCGAGGTCTCGCGTTCGATCCTAGACATTTACCTATTAATGTTTATACGTAACATTTAACAGCTCCCACTCGTATATTCATTAATAGTAAAATGACATTGGTTAGCGTCTTGCAACACTCCAATGCCCCTAGTTCAAACCGAGCTAGGTTTCCTGGAAAAACCTTTAATGATTCATCATTATAATTATCCTTTCATTACTAATACCGCATTAATAAAGATGTGAGTTCCTTTATTAAAATTCTGTTTCTCGTTTCTTTCTGATTGAACAAAATTACCAAAACATCTGAACGTATTCCAGATAGACTTTGGGCATGGCCATGCAAACATTTTGTCAACCCTACGAGGGGCCCAGCAGTATTAAACTTCTGAACAAATCAGAAGGAATAAATTCTTTCTTGACTACAAGAATAACCCATGAACTTTGCAACACTTCTGAAAACAATCCTTATGACTCCCTGTTACGGTGAGCGGTAGATTGCTTCACAAAAATGCACTACATCCATGACACTTATCTGGTATCTCAAGTCTGAGGATAACTTTAAATATGATTCTCACATTAAATATTAAATCATATTGTTGGGATAAGTCCAATATTCAATTCATCGAATATTATGTGAAATTGGTATGACTACGCATCAATATACTTTCAAGTATATTCTAAAACCAATACTCAAATTTGTCTTAGTTTAATGATATTCCCATATCATTAATCGACAATGGACATTTAGAATAATAAATTATTCAAGGATCTTAAACATGCAAATATAGGATATATTATTAAGGCAATGATAAATAAACATAAAACTTATTTTATTCCATTAAAATAATAATTGTACATTACATCCTTTATCCAAACACTAATCACAAATGGGCATGAAACTTTCAGCTAATCTAAGTCCTACACCTGCAGCATGCTTGTGAAGCTTAGTGCCAGGTAAAGGCTTTGTTAATTGATCCGCCAAGTTATCATCTGTGTGAACTTTGAGCATTTCGATTTCGCCTATTTCGACTTGTTCTCGAACATAGTGATGCTTAATCGGGAAATGTCTGGTGCCTTTCATGATTCCAGGCTCATTGGCAAATGTGATTGCAGCAGAATTGTCACAATACATTTTAATAGGTCTTTGAATCGAAGGCATGACTCCAAGCCCTGAAACAAACTTCCTAATCCAAACAGCTTCCATTGCAGCTTCTGAAGCAGCTATATACTCACTTTCTGTAGCAGACATCGCTAGTACACTCTGCTTTCTGCTCCTCCAATCCACTGCTCCTCCATTAATGACAAAGACATAACCCGTCTGAGACTACGTATCATCCTTATCACCTTTCCAAGAAGCATCGCAGTAACCTGTAACATCAAGTTCTGCCGATGGATTTCCCCCATAAACCAAAAACATATCCTTAGTTGCCCTAAGGTACTTAAGAATATTCTTAACAGCAGTCCAGTGAGCTACACCTGGATTTTGCTGATATCGACTGGTTAAATTCTGAGCAAACGCTACATCAGGTCTTGTGCTTTTCACCGCATACATTATAGATCCCACAGCCGAAGCATAAGGGACTCTTTTCATGCGTTGCACCTCTGCAGGTGTTGAAGCACAAACCTTGTTGCTCAAGCCATGTTGCTCTTGCATCGGCAAATATCCTTTTTTGGAATTTTGCATATTGAATCTCTTCAATATTTTATCAATGTAAGCACTTTGACTTAATCCAATTAATCGCTGAGATCTATCTCTATATATCTTGATTCCCAGAATAAATGCAGCTTCCCCTAAATCTTTCATAGAAAAACAACTTCCAAGATATTCCTTAACCTTTTGTAAACTTGGAATGTCGTTCCCCATGATCAATATGTCATCGACATATAATATAAGGAAAATCACATTACTCCCACTAACTTTGTGATATACACATGGCTCATCAAGATTTTTAGTGAATCCATACTTTTTAATCTCACCATCAAATCTTTTATTCCATTGTCGTGATGCTTGCTTTAATCCATAAATGGATCTTTTAAGCTTGCATACACGATTTGGAAATTCTGGATTTACATACCCCTCAGGCTGCGCCATATAGATGTCCTCATCTAGGCGACCATTTAAGAAGGCGGTTTTAACATCCATTTGCCAAATCTCATAGTCATAGTAAGCGGCTATGGCTATAAGAATCCTAATTGCCCTTATGTCAGCTACAGGAGAAAAGGTCTCCTCATAGTCAACACCAAAAGTTTGTGTATAGCCTTTAGCTACAAAACGGGCCTTATAGGTGTGTACAACGCCATCCATGTCAGTCTTTTTCTTGTAGAGCCATTTACTCCCAACTAGTTTGGCACCCGGAGGTAGGTCTACTTCTTCCCAGACATCATTGTCTTCCATGGATTGCATTTCCCCATCCATAGCTTCTTTCCATTTGGCCTTTTCAGGACCATTCATGGCAGCTTTATAACTTGTAGGCTCATCAAGATCACCCAGTATATGCTCATCACTCTCCACATTAAGACATAGACGAGTAGGAGCTTTTACTGGTCTTGTTGACCTACGAATGGGAATCACTTCAACTTCAGGTGGAGGACCTAAACTTTCAGGTTCTACCGGAAGTTCGTTAGTGTTTTCAGAAGGTTCTACATCTTCTTGACCGTCTTCCAGGTCATATACTCTCCCACTGAATTCTTGAGATATGAGCTCTCTTTCAAGAAAGTCTCCATACCTTGCAACAAATACTTTGTTTTCAGGTGGGTAATAAAAGTAGTATCCCATAGTTTCCTTAGGGTATCCTACGAAGATGCACTTCACAGATCTTTGTTGGAGTTTGTCTGCTGAGTCACGTTTAACATACGCCTCACAACCCCAGACCTTAAGATAAGACAGGTTAGGAGCTTTTCCAGTCCATACCTCATATGGTGTCTTATCAACCTTCTTTGTTGGAACCATATTTAGAATGCGAACCGCAGATTCTAAGGCATAATCCCAAAACGAGAAAGGAAGAGTTGTTAGATTAAACATAGATCGTATCATGTCTTGCAATGTACGATTCCTTCTTTCAGATACACCATTTTGTTGTGGAGTATATGGAGAAGTAAGGTGCTGGACAATTCCCTCCTTTGCTAGATAATCTATGAACTCCTGACTCAGGTATTCATCACCTCTATCGGATCGAAGAGCTTTAATCTTCTTTCCAAGTTGCAACTCTACTTCTGCTTTAAACACTTTGAATGTTTCAAATACCTCATGTTTATGTTTAAGTAAATAAACATAACCATAACGGCTGTAATCATCCGTAAATGTTAAGAAGTAGCTAGCACCCCTCTTTGACACATGTCTAAGTGGTCCACACACATCTGTGTGAATAAGACCAAGTAGATCATTAGCCCTTTCAATCCTATTTTTAAAGGGTTTCTTAGTCATCTTCCCAGCAATGCAAGATTCGCATTTATCAAATGATTCATCATTGATCTTATTTAAAAGCCCATCATGTTGCAGCTTTTTCATGCGATCTTTGCCAATGTGAGCAAGTCGACAATGCCAAAGATAAGACGAATCCAGACTTTCTTGATTCTCTTATTGTTGATGCTATACATTGAATTATTTTTAACAAAAGCATTATCATTGTCATTCATATCAATTTCAAATACACCATTCACAGCAATAACATTAAAATGAAAAACATTATTTAAAGAAACCGAAATTCCATTGCTTGAAATAGTATGCTCAAAACCAAGGTTTAACAAACATGAAAATGAAATTACACCTCTAACAATTGACGGTGCATAATGACAATTATTTAAAGATAGTACTAGGCCCGAAGGCAACACTAAATTAAATACTCCTATAGCTTCAACTCCTGCATGCGCTCCGTTACCAACGTGCAAGAATTGTTGTCCATAGGCCAGCTTTCTCTCAACTCTAAACCCCTGCATGGTATTGCAGATATGAATGCCACATCCAGTATCATATACCCATGAATTCAATTTAGGAGTGAGAGTGAATAATTCAATCATAAAGAACGCACCTGATGAGCTGGGGTTACCAGCATCATTCCCCTGCTTCTTGAGTCGCAAGTCATGAATGTAGAGAGGGCAATTGCGCTTCCAATGGCCCTTTTCATGACAATGGTGACAAGCCTGATCCTTCCTGTTTGGCGGATTCACCTTGTTCTGCTTAGGCTGATGTTGTTTCATCTTGGGTTGAGGTTGATAGGCCATGACCTGCTTGCCTTTATCACCTTTACCTTTGCCTTTGTTCACATGCGATTTCTTCTGGATTCTCCCCCCATGAATTGCCAACACTTGCGGGGTGGGATTCTTGACCTTGGCTGGTAGACTTTTCTCATAATCAACAAGCAATGCGAGTAATTCTGAGACTGTCTTCCCCGAGCAATGCATGTTGAAGTTCTGCACAAAACCAGCAAAATCCTTGTTAAGGGATCTGTTGATCAAGTGCACTTGCACATTCTCGGGGTAACCAAAACCAATTCTGTGAAGTTGATCAAAGGAGTCCTTCATCTCATCCACATAATCGGCTACTGGTTTACCATCACCATGCTTGCAGTTGTGTAGCTTGTCAAGTTCATCATACAATTCAACTGCAGGTGACTTCTCATAAGATTGCCTGAGGTTATCAAGCATATTCTTAGGAGACGAATACTCATACTTCTTTTGTAATTGAGCATTCATGCTAGTGAGCATTAGACAAGCAACCTCATTGTACTTAGCATTAGTCACCTTCCATTCTGCCTTTGCTTCAGGTGTTGCCGTAGCAGCAGGTTCAGCAGGGCATTCCTCGGTCACATAATCCATCTTACCAGACGCCCTCAAGACAATTCTGAGCGAACGGTACCAGTCATTGAAATTCTTTCCAGTGAGTTTCTCTCTCTCAAGATGACTCTTGAAAGCATTAATCACTGTTTGGTTATCGGGTTGAGCCATATCTACAGATAAAGTTCAAATATTAGTATTTTCGATAATCAATATCTTCAAGAAAATAAAATACCCAAGGCTATATTCATATAACCAACTAATTTTCTTGAAAATCTAGGATCTAACTTTACATAGTTTCACCACATCAGTTGATCTGCTAGTGGTAAAAGTACAAAAGATAGTAATCTGTCGAACAATAATTGGCAAACAAGATTTCCAATTCCTAGATCATTATAGGATTTACATCAAATTGATTCATCAATTTGCCTTTGTAAGCATGTTTTATCCCATCTCATGCCTTAAGTTCTAGGTCTCACGCACAACTTAATTAAGTCGTCTACCTTAGAAACTGTAAAATTACAATTATGGTCTCACGCGTTAAAAGAATTTTACCTTGTTATAGTAATTTAGCCTAGGTCTCACGTTTACTAAATTAAAATTCCAAGTGTTTCTTATAGGTAGATGGCACGTAACTTAAATTTTAAGGGTATTAATTTTTGATATGTCAATCAAAATTATGTACAAAGATGCATGCACTCATCTTTATAACATAAGTTTTCATAAAAACTTTTTATGTCTGATTCCTGAAATTAATACACAAAGTTTTACTTGAGGTTTATGCCAAAACCTTAAGATGACTTTCTACAACATATAATTTTAAAAGTAATTCGTTTAAGATATATTCAAGATTGTGATAACCAAGGCAGACTCTAAGGCTCTTTTCTAAGCCTTCAAATCACGGTTATGAATATCATCTTAAAAGACTTAATTTTAAAAGTATATTTGCACAAAACATCATTCAAGCAAAAGTTTATGGATTCAATCTCAAAATAGTAATAAAGTTTGAATAATGCTAGTCTCGACTGGGAGCTGATTACCGTGCGAATCGGACCACGATTGTCATAAGACCATTGCAAGATTCTTACTTTATCACTTTAGGGTTTCACAATTATTAGTCCGTTTTAATTTTCTTTATGAAAACACCCTTTTATTGCTTACATCAAGTCCAACTAAAAACAATAAAACAAGTTGCAAAGAAAATCAAACAAACAATAATAATATAAGTGAAACAATTAGCCACATGCAAACCGTTTTAGAAAAGATCCTAATAAAATCAATTCTAGGTATAATAACGCATGTAATCAACTAAGGCCTTCACCTCTTAATGGAGGTGAGCCACATACATTGACGAATCAATTGCGTAGGCCAAGGCTAAAAACACACCACATAGCATATAAAATTGATTTTAATATATATTGGAGTCTTCCCCAATTTAAGATCTATCTAAATATGTGACAACAAAACAAGATCCATGACAAACATGCATGTAAGTCACGGATTAAAACCTAACAATTAGCAATTAGGTCACAAGATACGTTCAATTAACCGGTTAATGACCTAGGGTTTCTAGTGATTACATATAATCAAGAAAACCACAAAACCCTAATTAGGGTTTCATGGGAAAATCGACCCCCCCCCCCCCCCCAAAAAAAATTAGGGTTAGGGTTTCGAAATTTTTAGAAAAAAATAGGAAAAACCCTAGATCAAAAAAACATGTATCTAAAACAATTAAAGATCCGGTTTTTATTACGTTTTAGTAATCAATTACATGTTATACATGGCTCGTGATGCCACTGTTAGAGTTTGACAATCAAATACACGTATTGCGGAAGCTAGGATCAAGTATAACACATAAATATTAACTAAAACATAAATAGTAAACGTACCCGATGCACTTCAAATAAACCTTGATTCTTGGACAATTAGATCAATGATAAACCCCTTACCGTTTTGTTTATCGATCTCTTGATAATTACTAAAGTAAGTAATTACCTCGTTCTTGTACACACAAACTACCAACGAATAAAGGTTGTTGCAAGTAAACGAAACACTTAAGTTTTGAGCTTATGAAAAATCGATCCACAACCCTTGGGAGGTGATGAGTCGATCGGCCACAAGAAGAGAAGAAAGAAAACAAGATTTAGGGTTAGAGTGTGTGCACAAAAGATTGTTAAGTCTAACCCCAAGGCCTTGTATTTATACTAGGTGATACCTTGGAGCACAAGAAAGGGTGGATCGACCCTATGGGTTGTGGGTCGACCGGCCTAAGCAAACCCAAGGGGTTTCTAGAACCTTCTTGACTCCCAAGTTACACTCTAGTCCTTATCTTTCTTATTTAACAATAGTTAGTCCATACGGTTAACAACTAACGACCGTTTAGTCCATTAAGTGTCATAAATATATATATTTCATACATTTAATAAACATATATATTTATTTACATTATTCTTGTTTGTAAAGTGTGCAATCCCGAGGTCTCGCGTTCGATCCTAGACATTTACCTATTAATGTTTATACGTAACATTTAACAGTGTGCACTGATGTTCTGCTCGCAGAATCTAGACACGGTATGTTCAACATACTTACAAAACTTATCCACAATATACTCATTCTCATACTTTCTAAAAATCAAACTAAACCATACCCAGTTTAGATCGAAATACAAAAACGGACAAGAAGCCGCTAGAGCAAACCATTCCTTTGACAACACACTCACTCGAACACACGATTTAGGATCATCCAGAAGATACGATAGTATGTGGTGAACAATAGAGTCAGGAAGCATTGAAATCCGGTCCATTGTATCTACCTTGTTCTCCTCCATCTTCTTTTTTGACCCTATAATGAAAGCAAATCCCATGAATCAAACTACTGAACAAGTAATGAAAAAACCACATAATCGCTTAAAGTTTTAAATGTAAAACCATAACCTCAACTTTTTATACCATACAATCAATGAAATAAACAGAATGAAGTAAACGAGTATTGAGTTCGAAGTATATTTACCTTGTTGGAAAAAAAAAAAAAAAAAAAGGTAAATACAAACAGAATGAAATAAACGAGTATATTTACCTTGTTGATATTGCATTGAATAAGCAGAATGAAGTAAACGAGTATTGAGTTCGAAGTGCGTACTATCGATGTTGAGGGGATATTGTTTAAGCTTCTTGGGCCATTTTAAAAAAAAAAAAAAAAAAAAACCTTCTTGGGCTGGCTAATGGACTTATTTAACTTCAAAAATTTTAGTTAGCTCAAAATTTTGAGCTTATAACTTTGGTGTGTTAAGTGTATGGTTTGAAACAAAATAAATCGATAAATAAACCAGATCAAAATTGAATAAAATCGAACCAAAATCTTTGATTGGTGTGTATAGTTTGGGTTGAAAGCAAACCGGAGTATATAATCCATGTTTGGTTTGGTTTGGTTTGGTTTGGTTTGGTTTGCTTAATGAACAAGTGTGCATGTACCAATTCTTTTTTTGGACTTAATAAACTTGTAATTGACGAGGTTTTTTTGTCTAGGTTACCGGGGGCTGTAGAGAGCGAGTCTTTGGGGTATCTCCATGGCAGTTCCTGACCTTTTCTATGACCATCCTCAAATGTATATTTAGTGAGGTTAAATTTTAGATTTGCTATGAGGAAATAAGAAGCCTAACCATTAGGCCACCTTAATGGAGGTTATATCTAGCTAGGATGGCTAACTATTATGTTAATCTTTTGTATTTTCTGGACTCCCAAACCTTAATATATTCTGGACCTAAACGGACCAAAGAGGGTGATGGACTGATGGCCTTCATTAAGTGGGCTTAGTGACCCATAAACGAGTTTGATCTATTTTGATATTAAGCATCGGTTCTCGCTAGTTTTGGAATCTTCACGAGTATATTCAGGGACGGACCTACATGGGAGATGGGTGTGTCACGGGTCACACCCGATTTCGAGTCACGAAGTGTAAATTTTCTGAAAAGTGTCGTTCTTGGTATGTGCAACGCCCAATAATATATTTTGTTACTTTCGTTTTTTATGGCGCAACTTTAGTCCGAGAATTCTTAATGTGCAAATTTTAGTACTTATGATTAAAAAAAAAAAAGGAATTTTGCAAGACCCTAACGAAAATTTTTGTGCAACAGCCTTATAAAAAATCTTGGGTCCGTCCTAAGTATATTAACTTCTAACCTCTAAGCTAGTGTGGGAACTCGAACCAATTTACAATGGTTTTTTATGCAAAATACACGAAAATTATTGCATTCGACAAAATTTAAGCATCTCTTCTTTCTTCCTTAGTGTTGTCCATCAAATTATGTCAACATTTCACTATTTGAAGGATATTTAGATAAGATGACATATTAAGAGAATAGAATGCTAGTTTTTGCATCTTACATGATAGTGATCGTACCAATCACATAATAGAGTAGTTCATTCTCGATCCCCTGCATTAATGTTACGGTTGACATATTGACACCCACATTATGTTTCTCATAAGTCGCTAACAATGTCGTCATATATATTTATATATAACGGTGTTCTTGACTTTAAAGCTTTAGCATCATTATTAAGTCGGTAGACACGGCTTTAAGTCAAAATCAAAAGGTTTGTTTAATCACATATGACATCTAAACACTGAATTACATCTTGCATGGTAAATACAATAGTGTTAAAAACCAGGCCAAAACCCTGCGGTTTTGTGCTAACTTCACTCAGTGTTGCAATATTTACTTCATGTAAGCCTCAACTTTTTCTCATTTAGTCGTATTTCGTTTTCTACTTTCGATCTGCTCTCTTGTGCATTGGATTTAGCCCGACTGTAGAAGCTATAAGCGTTACTGTATTTCAGGATGAGGTAGAACAAAATGGATCACATGATCACCATTATTGTGACAGTATGTATTTATTAGGCAAAATATTAACCTGTTACTGAAAGAGTGTTGGGTTCTTCTAGTTTATTCTTGGTCAATCATGACTAAGAAACCAACAAATAAAGCCTGTGGAAATGAATTCTTTAGGAAAATGCCACAGATAAAACGTTATAAATAGTGTTGAAATGGGACATATGTGTCTAGGTTAGAGGGAGTAAAGGATTATGGGTGTATGAGTAGCAGATGTGCCAACTGCACATATCAGTGTCTATCCATGGCATCATGCACCCTTCTCATTTGAGGAACATGCCATGCATCCCACTTTCACTCCTAAAGTCAACACTCTTTTCTATTCTAACAAATTATTGGAACAATTATTCATACATTTACACTTTTATAAACTATCTTTTATGAACCAATGTAAGACCTACCATGTTTTACCCTTTCTAGGTTACTAAAGGAAGCTAGTCGAATCTCTGACTCATATGTACGTGGCCTAACTAGGGAATCTTCGTGACAGTTTCGACCTTTCCCCTAGCCACTCCCAAGGATATGAACAGTGAAATAAATTAACCTCGCTAGTTATGTACATTTGAGGTGGTCAGGGAAGGGTAAAAAAAGCTCGTCTTCTCTGGTTAACCTAGCTAAACAGGGAAAACATCATCCATTCATAGAATAGTAAATATACCATTCGTTTTTCATATTATAGCATGCCTAAAACCTATGTTTGTATTGATAGTACACATCAAAGCTTGAAAAAAGCTAGACACGTGTTGTTGCATACATATGGCGATGCAGTTTTTGCTGAGTTTGGTTTATTTATATGGTTGGCACGCATGATGTGGAAATCATCAAGAGCTGCAGCGGTCCGGCACATTGATGTCTTGTTAAATGTTTCATGTTCAAACCTCACTAGATATGTACACATCTTAGGAGTGGCCAATAAAAGAGTTAAAAAAAAAGGGTCACGATATATAACAGCTAAGCTAAGTACATCTGAGTTAAAAATTCGCGCTCATCAAATAACTAGAACACAATAAACCTCTCTTTTTCAAATTAATGCTAAGCTAGGTGCCTATATCCTTTTTCAAGGGAAGTTGAAAAAAGATATTGCAAAGTATTATGTTGCAACTTGTTTACTTTATCTATACTTTCAATCGACAAAACAAAAGTCCTAGGCCTATATATAAGAATACTTTATATATGTGTCCCAAAATGTTCAACCACAATAATAGCTACACACATGTGTGTGTGTGAGTGTAATGTGCATGAAATAGCTAGAGTGGATATAGTATATATTAGATATGGGAGTGTGTATTAATATTATGGTTGTTTGAGATGATGGGTGGTTTAAGGAATGTGGTGAAGTTGTGGGCGTGATGATGGTGTTGTTGGATGGTTATATATGAATAGATAAAGGGCATAGATGTTTTCTAAAGTCAGGGACTTGAACATCATGAGTGAAAGGACCAATTTAAAAAACAATATATATTTACTTTAGCGGTTGATATATATTGCGCTAAAAAATTTATATTAAAAATAACTAAAAACATATACAAAAAGGTACAAGTAAATAGGGTCAAAATTTTGGATGGACCACAATCCTCCTCGATCCCTTCTAAGTTTTGTCCTAATCTAAAGGGATTTTTTTTTTTAAATGTGCCTCGAGGGCAAACATTTAAGTTTATAAAAAAGTAATGTGAGATTATTAAATTCAAAATTAGATTCATGATAATTTGAGTATATTTAATGAGATTTAAATGCATTTTCTAAAACAAAAAGAAAGTGTGTATAATAAATATAGCTTAATATGTATTTGAAGGCAAATGTTAGAAAAAATGTTGATGTAATAGAAAACTAGACATGTTTTTATAAACTGTTTCGAAAGAAAAATCATAAAGCTAATGATTTTATATAAATGCAATAGTTAAATAATCCTTAATCACTAAGTATGGAAATAAACAACAAACACGCCAACTAATTCCTTAGGTTAGTTGTTGGCCATAGTGGGGAGCAATCCCCAAGCGTGAGCTCACAGACACGCGCCAACACCACTATGATCCTTCATTTAATTTTGTCACATTAACCCAAAAGAAATCTTGTTTAGTCACTAGTAACGTGTGTTAGTGAGTGTTGTATGTCTATTATGTGGTTTTTATATATAATTAAATTAAATATATGCATAAGTAAATGGCGAGTGAGCATTATAGGAATGTGAGTGATGAGTGAACGAGGGAGAATGAGAATAATATGACGTTGAGGTGGCAGTCATTGATGATGTTTGTGAGTCGAGGACTACAATAACGGCAATTATGCCAGTTCTCTTAAAGAGCACGGTGTAGTGCCCTATGACATGTCATAGGGATTTTTTTGCACCTATGCCACCACCAAACTGCACTGGTGCTTTGGTGTTATCCGTCGCATGCCATACATATCACATTGAGGGGTTTTATTTATTTATTTATTTATTTGAGTGGGCATTTTTTGTAGTGTTTTATAAGAATTTAATTGAAGAATGTGTTTATGTATAGTGTTGTTATAAGGTATATGTTGAGGTGACATACCCTATAATATGTATAGGGCACGACTACACATATCTCTCTTACAAGTAAACTTATAAAACACCAATTACAGACTATTACTCGTTGTTAATGGTGCGTTTGACAAATCTTTTACCTAACTGAATTGCATATAGCCGTATACAATTTCGCTATTCTTCAATCTTCATAGTTTAGTTAGATCAAAATCATGTATAACTTTATACAAAAAGTGAGAAACTTGATTGATGCATAAAAGTGAGAAACTTGATTGTGTTTCAATGATACCCTTTGTTGTGTGAGAAGCTCTTTTGTGGGTTTAAGTCCTGCTTAAAATATTTGAGATAGTCTCTGGTGTGTATTTCGTGAGATAGTTGTCGTTTTTAACAGGAAACACCTTTGGTTATAGATAATATTGATATGTGTGTTGGATATGAATGTTGTCAATTTTATAAGGTTTGATGTTGGAGCAATTATTTCCCAAAATTAATAAACAATAAGCAACCCATAACCTAATTGCAATGAATATCCTACTTGTATAGTGAGTTCGATTATACACCTATTTGGCTAGAGTCTTCCTACTTGCTTGTCCCTACTTAACTTCACGAGGATGTTTAATAATTAGTCATCCTTAAATCTATTCATGATAAGATTTCTAAACAGTACTTTCTTTTGGGTTTAAACTTTGAACGTATATATCGGTTATTCTTCTGCCGGCGCGCAATATTTTTGAGTGTCTAGTATCTAGCGTTTGATATATAAAGCTTATTTGGCAAGAAGCGCGCGTGATGTTTTGGATTTTGTTCAAACGCTAATATAGAAAATGCTTTTTAGAAAAAACATTGAAATATAAACGCTACTAATTTATCATGTTCCTGTTAGTTTTGTCAAACGCTATACGTGTCATAGCTTGGCATCTCTTCATGATACGTTTAATAAAAGTTTAGCCAATTCAGTCTATTGCGTAGTTAAGATCGCGATCTAGCTCTTAAGATTGTACGAGTTTATAATTCTACTAAGCGCAAACGAGTCGATCCTCTGTAGGATCTTTGAAGACATAGTATCTTACGTAGGATCTCGATCATACCTTAGGATCGATCCGATTCAATCCGATCCTACTTTCTCAAAAAAATTTAAACATGAAACCTCTAAATGAATGTATTTTGTTAAAGTTGAATAACAAGTATGAGCAACCATAGTGTCATATAAGTGTAAAATATATAGTTTTTTATATTAAAAAGTTAATCGTCCGGTTAGATAAATTAGTATTTTAAATCCATGTGAGTTTCATTTATTATAACTTTTGAACTCTTCTTTCTTCTATGTTTGTTATATTATTAGTTTAACTAGGAATTACTAGAAATATAAGACATTTGAACACTTAAGTAGGATCTTTCGATCGCGATCTGATCTTACGATTCCGATCTTACAAAAATAAAAACGAACCATAATAAGATCTCAATCTTAATTGTTTAGTCTGTTTTATCTTTTGATTTGAATACAATTCTTACGAAGAATGATTTATATTATTTAAACTCCACATATGAAACCCATAATTGTCCCCTTTTATTTCCTTGTGACTATTTTCTACATGTGATATTAGTTCATTGTGTTCAACCAATAAGAAGTGAGCTAACATCCACATGGGTAGGAAGCAAGGGCTGTCACCCAACTATAGACATTAAATTTCGGGTAATTTTCCAACAAAACTTAGAAAATGTAGTTTAACATATTCAGTTTTAAATCTTCGAAACTCCTTTTAATCTTCTTAAAACCCAAATTCACTCTTTGCCTTTTTCTTTACCACATTAAAAAGACCAACCAATTATGATATGTCCGTTTTTATGTAACATTGGCATGTATCGATTTAACATCGATAAAAGTTAACTGATATTGGCTCTTAAGAAACTTGTAACGACAGTTTAAAGATGTTAGGCTAGGCGTAATAAGGGGTTGAGGGACGTGTTGTCCCCCTTATGAGAAGGTGGTGGTGTTTTCATGTGTTGTTTGATGTTGTTTTTGTATGTGTTTGATAGTCGAGTTGGTTCTAAAGTTGGTTGTCATTACTACATTGTTTGGTGGTGATATACTAATATTCGTGATGGAGTGAAAATCTGATATGACATTGAGTTGACGACGGTAATATTGGTTGTTATTACACCCGGTCTAGTATATACTGAGCCAAATTAAACGAGTTAGGCTCGGAATTCGATGTGTTCGGATGGGCTAGGCTAGGGGTCCCAAAATTAGGTTACATCCATTTGCTACCCTTTTTTTTTCTTGTCTTTTCCTTTTATTTGATGCAAAAAGAATGTGACATTCATTTGTTTTTATGTGTAAAAATAGCAGAATATATTTATAATGAAGTTTGTTTTGCACTGTTTATGTTGAAATGCTCAGAAATGTGTACCAAACATTATGCCAATGGTCGCCAAAAATGATACATGCAGCATTGCAATAACAACAAATCGTAACAGTATAAACTGTTGATGTACTAACATTCATTGCTTGAAGTACATCTTTGATGCATGAAAAAGAAACATAAAACTGGAAGATAAAGATTGCCACTTGAAAAACAGACAAGTAGCTATTTTGTTTCCCATCTTAATCGACTATTTCTGTTTCTGTGACAGACTGTATGCAAATTTTATGGACACATTTATCTCTATATGGCCATCTTTCATTTTGCAACATAGTTTTTCTATCCTTATTATGAGGAGGGAAATGAAACACCAACATGATTGTTTAACCATAACTTTTTATACTTTTACGAGGAAAACCTCACGTGAAACATCATTCGAATAAAAAGAAACTACTATCAAAGTAGATAGAGTAGAAAAGGTTACAAAAAGTTTGAACAATCAAGTTTCTGTTAGACACTAGAATTTTTCATAGTTCATATGTTTTATTAATATGATATATATAAAGATACATGCACAAAACACTAACGATCCTTAAGCCCACACTCGTGCTTGGGCGAACTTACATAGTCTAATACTCTCCACCAATTTGAACGGCGAAATCGCGAAAGCTCTAATCGAAGAATAAATATAATTATTAAAAAGTAAAACAAAAGATAAAAACAAATCAAAAGATAGTTAGCTTGACAAAGAATCAAGATTTGATTGGTAATCAAAAGATAGTTAGCTTGACAAAGAATCAAGATTTGATTGGTACAAAATCGCGTAATTCGGAAAAGAGTGATTTTGTTTTCTTTTTGACAACTATTTGAACTTATAACGGCGCGTGACAGAGCATCCAACCGGTAGAGGCAGCAATTCCGGTATGATTTTATTCGAATTTAGTTACGAATTCATGACCGCTAACAGCGTTAGCTAACTCTAAGCAGTTTGAGAGTTATAAGCAAAACAGTGAACGCTTGTTCAGGTGTGTGACGGTGCCTCCTTATTGTAGCTACAATTGCGATTTCAGTATGCTTTTCTTCGTAATTTAATTATGAAGCCATGGCTGTTGACTTCATCAGTTAAATCCTTACGGTTTAGGAGTTATAGCCGAAACAATGGGCCGCAACTTTTTTTTTTTTTTTTTTTTTTTTTTTTAGTATGGATAAACGGTGGTGGCTAGATTTCACCGAAGTGGCATTGAGACGATGGCTCAAAGTGGCCGAAAAGGTCCAAGCTAGGATGAGACCTAGAGTTACGATACTATACTACTCCCTCCGTCCCATAATTATAGTCCACTGTTTACTTTTGAAGTCTTTAATTTTCAACTTTGACCTTAAATATTTTTATTTGTGTTATATATTACTTGATGCAAAATATATAAATGATTGAGTTTTGAATGTATTTTCTATTGGTATAATTTTTATCAAGTATTATATAACACAAATAAAAATATATAAGGTCAAAGTTATCAAATGAAGACTTAGAAAGTCAACACTGAACTATAATTATGGGACGGAGGTAGTACGTTAGAACATAGAATTCACCGTAAGTCATATGTTTTATTAATACGATATATATATAAGGATACATGCATAGAATCTTCCTTTTTCTATATGTGATCCAAGTATGAGTAAGAATTTTGATGTCTTTGTGAGAATGTTTCTCGTCAAAGCAGACACGAGTCCTATATTTCTAAAGATTCCATGCATGTAGTTGTTTGAATAATTCACAGCAATAAACTCAGTCTTGTCAAGACTATGTAGGTTCAATGAATCACCCCATATGTTAACTTTGTCATGCATGTAATTTTTTGTCTACCAATGGGCTTGTGGTCCACTGGGCATGTCTTATTTAGTTAAGCGTGCCTAGTGGAGAGTAGTACCGGTTTGGGTGACCAAACCGGGAAGTCCTCCCTAGTGGACCACTGTCCTGTCGGTACGATTTCAAAGTCCTTCAATAAAGGTTTCAACCTACAAGGGTTCGAATCTGGAGAAGGCATGGTTTACTTCAATTTAAGTGTCGTGCCTTCGGGCATCGGGTTTCAAATTGGAATTGGATTTCCCAAATGAAAGTAAATTTTCAAAAAAAAAAAAAAAAAAAAAATGTAATTTTTTGTCTGGCTATCATATTTCTCACTAAATCATGTTTTTCTAGTAAGGGCGTCTTTGTGAGAATGTTCTAGTCAAAGCACACACCATTCCTGTGTTTCTAAAATACCATGTGGCTGTCAGTCTTGCATGACAAGACTATCTAGGTTTAATGAATCACCCAAAATGTTAACTTTGTCATCCATGCATGTGATAATTAGGGGCGAAATCAGAAAGCTATGGTCGATAAGCAACCTTTGATAATTATTAAAAATTACATCAAAAATCAGTTCGTTAAAAAAGCAAATTAAAAAAAAAAATGTCATATTTAAAAGAAAAAAAATACAATACAATTATTTTCTTTAAGAGGCATGTGCACACCTGCACTCCTCCTGTCTCCGCCTCTGCATTTAATCTTTTGTCTAACTAACATCTTTCTCACTAAATCATGTTTTTCTAATATCTCATTTTACTCTACCCTTTATTGTTTTTTGTCATTTGCTTGCTCCAACAAACAACTCTTTTTTCATCAAATGAATATCTCTCTTACCAAAAAAGAGTCTTTTGAAAGGCATATGATCTCACCTATTCCTATTCGAATCTTTATTTATACTTTGTCACTATCTTATGATACGGAGTAGAATGTTATTGTCCTACTGAACTTATAATTGATGGGAAACAACTCAAATTTAGTTAAACATCATTTATGCTTACTAAAACAAACAAACGTGCAATGTTAGGACTAAAAAGGATCAATATTCATCTAATCTTTAAGAAAATGACACATCTTGATGATTTTTTAGGAATAAGATGTGAGATTACAACCAATATAATCAAATTTGATTCTCTTACGATCGATATACATATCGTATAAAATGAACAAACACTATATCAATATCGATATCAGTATCAATACTATAAACCAATATTCTGAAAGTTTCACATTCCATTATTGTACAAGCCTTATAACAAGGATAAAAAGGGAACCAGAAAAAAAAAATGAAAATAACTTGTAAAAAAATTCCCATTTGTACTTCATTCATTAACTTAATTTCTGTAACCTCTAACCCAAAATAATCAGTAATAATACACAATCAAACTCAAAAAATTTGTAAAAATTAAAACTAATTAATGATTCTAAATTTTAAAATAAGGTCCTCTATATGTGTCAACTTTGACCTTTTTTATCATAATATTATCATGATGACGTCACCATTATGCAAATCAAGGGTTGGTTTTCAATGTCATGATGATCCAAAGATGTATCTCCATTGCATGTTAACATTTCTGCTTTCTTTGCTTGATGCTCCCAATCTGTGGTCCCTACCACATATAACATAAGCCCAGCACAACAAACTTGGGCCGAAAGTAACCCGACCCAAAGCCCGATAAACCCAACTCCAAGCCCAAACCCAAGGCCCACCGCAACCGGCATTCCCACAAGATAAAATGCACCAAGATTTACATTGGCTGCAGTGGTTGGTCGGGCTGTACCCCGCACAACCCCGCAGCCAACTGTCTGAGGACAGTTTCCCAGCTCACATAGCCCGATAATTGGCAGTGCCGCAGATGTCAACTTCAGAATATCCGAATCATTTGTAAACATTTTGCCCCATGTTTCTCTCATTGATGTTGCAAATAACATCGCGGATAACCCCATTAGTCCCGCAAAAAACACTGCCACCATTGCTGACACTCGGGCCTTATCGGGCCGGTTCGCTCCGAGTTCATTTCCAACACGGGTTGAAACTGCAAAACTTAATGAAGACGGGAAAACATATAATAAAGCCGTTGTTTGAATTAAAATCCCCATAGAAGCAACAGTCGCATTCGGGTTAGCCAAAAGCCCGCATAACACAATCATAATCTCGTACCACCACCACTCGAGACAAACCGATACACAGCTCGGTGCAGCTAGTCTCACTAACGGGCCCCAGCCCGTTAAACATTCCCGGGTCGGGTTACACCACGTAGGCAGATGTAACCCGGCCCACCAAACATAAAAAATAAGCACCAACAAAACAAAAAAATTCGAAACCGAAGATGCAACTGCTACACCCATGACACCATACCCGAACCGAAAAAACAAATAGTTTAAGGGTAACTGAAGTAACGTGCCAATCAAGGAGGCAACAGTTAAAGGTAAAGTTATTCCTTGTGTCCTAAGGTAAATCCGAATAGGGTGAATAAACGAGTTGGATAACAAATCAGGTAAGGTAAAAACAAGATACGTGTGAGCCACACGTGCAATATCATGGTCCTGATGTAAATATATCAGAATCTGTGTCGTGTTAAGCCACAAAAATGTTATAGGAACACAAACAAGTAACAGAAAAATAACCGTCCGATGTAAAGTAACAGACAAAACTTTAGGCCTGTGGGCCCCAAAAGCTTGTGAACATAAAGGTTCCATACCGAGTGCAAGACCGGATAACACGGAGTATCCAGTAATGTTAGCAAAAGCTATTGCTAACGACCCAGCGGCCAGCTCAGTTTCCCCGAGCTGGCCTAGGAACAACATAGATATTATAGACCGCGTGTATAGTATCAACGCGGTCAAAGCAATAGGGGACGAAAGCTTGAATAAAGCTTTCGTCTCATCTATTATATCTGACACTGTAGGAAGGATATTTGTAATCCTTGTGACAGTGTCATTACTATTACTGTTACTATTATTCTTTTTCGGGTTTTGGAAATGGGATTTTGTGGGCAAGGGTAATGAGTGAAGATTAAGGTATAGATTTGGTTGTGGAGGAGGTGGTGGTGGTGGAAGGTGGTTTTTGGAGGGTGGTGTAGTATTTGGATTACACATAGTGAAGGTGTAAATTGAATGTGAGTGTTTTGGAGATACTCTCGTAAAGAGCACTCAATATATGTAAAATGTAATGTGTTTATGTATGTGTTTTTTTGGTGTGTTTTGGTTTTGGTCTCAAAGAGAAGAGACATGTATTAATAGAGGGGTGTGAGGTGAGGGGTGGAAAGGGGTAAGGAATTTTGATTTTTAAAATGTATTTTATATGGTATAAGAATTATAATAGTACTACTTTTTGAGAAAAATATATATTGCAGAATGAATAGAATGAACAATATATGAGTTGTAAAAAAAAGTTAAGTTGTGGTTAAGAGGTCAAAGTAAGTTTGGACTAATATGGTTAATGAATTAATGATGGTTAAACTATGAGTTGTAAACTAGATGTTTTGATATAATAGTAATTGTGTAGAATTAATTGCATGGTCAAAGAATATGTTACATTTTTAGTTAGTAAAGAAAAGAATAAACTCTATGTGAGAAAATAGTATATAACTATTTAATATAATACATGCTATCATTTTCTGCAAAAGTCTTTTATCCTTCAAATGCAAGATGGTTTCACAAAATGAATTCACATTTTATGGTAATACACGATAAGTATATTGCCTTATTATAGTAAAAGATTGATGATACATATATATATTTTTTTAGTTAGCCTAATGTATATACCCATAACCCTTTTAATAATATATATCTTCGTCTATAAACATAAAAAATTTAATTGCATGATCTTAGGGGGTGCTTGGTGGGGGGTAAAGGGAGGGTGGAGAATGGGTAAGGAAATGAAAAGGGCCCACATATTTTAAATAATGGTGCTTGGTTGGGGAAGGGTAAGGTATTGATTACCCGGTAGTGGGTAATCAACCATTATAGAGTAAATTGAGGGGTAAGGTATTGATTACCCACCTCACTCATTTCTTTGCATTCCTTTCCCTTTCCCTTTCCTTTTCCCTTTCACCACTTTAAACTAAGCGGACCCTTAGACTATATTAGAATATCATGTATATTATTATGTATATCATGTATATGAGGAATATGTATCACACTTCCCATAATTCTCTTATAATTTGTTCGTCCTGATATGGATCTACATTGTATACATGATATGCTAAGAGATTAGTAAATATGTGATTATATTCATAACAACAAAAAGTTAATGAGTCTGAATTTTATTGAAACATAATGTGATACTCCTCCATCATATTTTATAAGTCCATGTTTGAAAAGTCAAAATCTTTTTCTTAAAAGTTTGACTGTAATTATTTTTTCTGTGTTATATAATACTCGATAAAAAATATATAAATTGATTTGTGTTTTAAATGTATTTTTATTGGTATACTTTTTTTTCAAGTATTGTATAACACGAAAAAAGATAATTACGTTCAAACTTTAAAGAAAAAGACTTTTACATTTCAAACATGGACTTATAAAATGAGACGGGGGAGTATAATGGTATCTCAAGTGCGTGAAAATTTTACTTTCCGACATAAAAAAGTGCAATTTTTTTTGTATGAAAATATATATTTTATGAAAAAAGCTCAACTCAAAAATAATGGAAACCAGAATATTTGTTTTTTTGTAAGAACCAAGGAATATTTTGTTGATGTGTGCGTGAATGTCAACTTTTTTACTTCCAACTTTTATTGTGATTTCTTGATGGCCTTTTCGAGTATCGAATAATTATATTTAAACTTTATAATTCTAAGGAATTTAAGGTATTAATTCAGATTTCTTTACTTGGGAAATGAATTCAATTACATTAAATGGGTATTAGATAGTAAATTACAAGTCATTCGTATACCAAAATCACATTATATTTGTTTAATGATAGTAGCTTTTCTCGATTTACAAAAATTATAACTTTTTACGAAAAGATGTACAGAAAGTTGGTGAGTTATAGACGAAGTGATTGAACCATCTTGTTTAGACTATAAAATATGGTGGGTGGTCTACTATCACCATCAAAGACGAAACTGGAAAGTTATAATTGAAAGGGTAAATTATAATAATATTTAAAAACTACACTACAAATCTACAAATCGGTTTGTTACGGGAGCAATCTATAAAAAAAGCCATATATTTTTAAAAAATCTTTGAATGAATTTAATGAAACAATTTTAAAACTTGAATGATTTTTATAGTTGAAATAAACTAAGAGTGACCGTAATGAAACAATGAAGAAACTTGATTTGTATTACATGATATTTTCCATTCATTTAACGTAATACTTGACAAGAGTTCATATATATATGGGTTTCTATAGTGGGTATCTATCCATAAGGCTAAACATTATGGTTACTAAACTCACAACATTCACGTCAGTGCTAATCATTATTTAATAGTTAATACACTATCAAACTCACAATAAAACAGGTGTTATGATCATCACCAAACCAAATATTTAAAAATATTTCACTTTATACATGCTATGCGGAGGAAAGTTACTACGAAGCAACATTTAGCATGATTGGCATGTTTATTTTCAGTTTTATATATATGTTATCTCAGTAAGCTTATGCTTCGTTCATGTTTTCTTATAAGTGAGACTTTGCATTAAAGGTTAAGAAGGTTGCATGCTAGCTTTTGGTGGAGCTGGTACTGCACTAGATAAGTCGATAGGACGAATCCCATGTTGGGAATATGACGTATCAAGTCCAACAAAAGATACAGCATATCCCATCATGGGGATACGACGTACAAAGTATATTGAGCACATATAGAGTTTTATAAATTGTGAATGCTGCGTATTAAACCCAACAGGAGATACGGAAATTGTGGATGATGCATATTAAACACAACTGTAGATACGGCATATCCCAAGTTAGGGTATACGGTGTATCGTTCAAACAGTAAAAAAGGTTTTTCTAACTTGTGCCCTAGGGCACAAGTTAAGCACATCAAAAGTACTATAAGACTCACAAAAAAGGACATAAGAATTCATACAAAAGTACACTTTTTGTACTTTTATGTGGGTCCTTAAGTATTCTTATGTACTTTTTGGTATGCTTAACTTGTGCCATTAGGGCACAAGTTAGAAAAACTCTTTCCTTAAAAAATATGGATTATCATTGTAATAACGACATAGATTAACTGTGTAATAAAAACTATAGATTACCATACAGATGATCTCTATTTTTTTAAGTAAGAACCAATAATGCAATTAGTTTAAAAATTAGGTGTTACTTGTGTAATTAAAATCGAATAGAAACGTCGAGCGTGATTTATGTTAACCACAAGAACGAAATATGTAATTTATTCTATTTTAAATTAATTGTTATCAAAGTAAAATAAATGGACGTGGGTTTAAGCTATTTTCAATGTTTTGAAATCCGGTTCGACCCGGCTAGGTCAACCGGTAGAACCGGTTCCGGCCAAAAAAGGTTTATATTAAACCGAGTTTTTAACTCTCAAAACCCGATTTGACCCACCGGGTTTAGAGTGATCTGGGTCAATCCGGTTTTCGAAACTCAGCAAAGGTTTTTTTTTTTTTTTTTTTTTTTTTTTTCTTTTTTTTCATTTTTTTTAAAACTAAAACAAGTTAATTATATATATTTGTGACGCAATTTTATTTTTAAACGTTATCTTTATTGTTAAATGTTTTTCTGGACTCAATGTATGGATTTGTCATGTTTTAGATATATACATCTCTTTCGTATTGTTCAAAAAAAATTATTTATTTATAGAAAATCAGGTTGGACCCGATGATCGAACCGATTGAACCAGTAACCCGATGAGCCGGTAACTCGACCGGATCGATTAAAAACCCGATTTTCAAAACATTTGTTAATTATTTCTTTACGCATTGGGTAATATTGAGAAATGGATTGATGGTAAACTTAACTGGACCACAATAGTTGTTGACTTGTTGGGGTCAAAGTCATGTGTAAGGGGACCACTAAGAGTATCTATACATCACACATGTTCATTACCGGCTAATAAAGGTTATGCGATTTTCGTTCAAATTTACATGCTATATCTTAGTGTCTAATATGTTTTCTACTCGTCTATAAAAGGTACTATATGTGTACGTAGTACAACAATTCTATAGTTTATGTTAAAATAAAGATGTATGTATCTAATGCAAGTGGGCTACAAATTGGTTATGCAACTTGGTTTGTGGTTGTCATGAATGATGTCAAAGTACTCAACATTGTGCCTATAAAAGCAGTGGTTCCTTCTTCATTAGCTTTGAGATGGGATGCAAATGAAAAAGAAACCACTGCCTTTTATAGGCACAATGTTGAATACTTTAATATCATTCATGACAACCACTACCTTTTATAAAAGGTGCCTCAAGCTACGGGCTTTGGTCAAAGTTGTCGCTCGTCACTTTAGGTTTGTTTATCGTTTTGATTGAGCTCAGCTCGGTAATTTAGTGTGGCAAGTCTTCGGTGGCATTTTATGAAGTTTTCTTCAATTCACGTACATGTGCTAAGATCGTTTCAACTTTCAAGCATCAAATGATTCATGTTGTGGGCGCCATCTCATCCAATTATCGGTTTGCATGTGAAATTTAAATCCACAAAGATGATCGAAGTAAAGGATGAACTTAATGGAACTAGTTACTAATTGGTACGTATTAGACTAACACAATACATAGAATACGAGGTCAATCTTGAACTCGTATTTCATGCATTCTTGTTAGTCTAATACGAGTACTAGCTAATTCCATTAAGTTCATACTATGAATCTTTTTTTTTTCCCTTTTTTTTTTTTTTTTTTTTTTTTTTTTTTTTCATTTAACGAAAATGTAGGCGTTTTAAAAAAAGATCATGAGATTTCTTTCTTTTCTTTTTTTGTTGTCATTATCATATAATTTTCAATGTCACTTTCTATGATTTGCCTTCTCAAAAAACTACGTAATTATCTTGGATAGGAATAGTTGTACAAACAACCTGTAATACAATACGACTTCGATTTTCTGGACTTTTAAGTAAAAAGTTATAAGCTGATAATTATTGAAAGGACTTGTTCGATTGGTATTGTTTGTCCATTGACAAGTGGAGGAGACATTTGTGCCAATATTCATAAATAGCTGTACAACAATTATAACGGTACCCAATCCCGCCTGTGCAAGATATGAGAGAAGTAGAATGTAGACAGATCATGCTATTCGTGTTAAAAGGAAAACGGCTTGATGACAGTCTCTACCAACAATCCCTCGGCTAAGATGAATGAGATAACTCGCATAACGCTATTGTATAATAGTTAAATAGATACAGGGATTTGATTTGAAACCATGACCTTGTATTTGCTCTAATATTCACCAACTACAAACCCAAACAAAATCGTAAACTGAATTCAAACGTATAGCTAGTTATTTAAATCTAAGTTTTCACCTACAAGATAAAACAGTCTCGCAGTGTATCTTACCAAGAACCGGTTTTGCTCTATAAATAGAGCCATTTTCGTTTGGTATGCGCTATAACCGGTTTTAAGGTTTAAGTATCCCGATTTTTGCACAATCTAGAACAAACTTTATTCGCAACTACCTAACTCGAAACACTATTTATTCCACTTTCGTGAGGTAACATGTGACTGTTGAACCAATGTCGAGATATCATTTATATGAGATGATTAGGTACTTCTAGATAAACATAAAGCACATAAATATCTCTTGGTTCGTTTCTAATGAGATGCTAGTAAGTGAAAATTAGTTTAGCTAGTAGAACATATAACATGCATTTGCAATAAATGTATATATCATGTTTTAGATCCATTGATGGAATGATGGGTATCAATATACCGAGTTTCAAGTGTATGTTAGGGCTGAGCATCCCAGATCCTAAAATCGATCGGATCAAGAAACCGACCGGACCGACCAAACAGAAGGACCAACGGTCCAGTCTTGGTCTTAACTTTTTTCTTATTTCGGTCTCGGTCCGGTCGGGTTTTACGTACAAACCAACCAATACCTTCTTTGACAGGACCGACCGAAGGACTGGACCAACCCGGACCTGACCGAACACATTCTATCCAGTCCTCGGTCCGTGGTTTTGGTCTAATTTGGTATCGGTCCAGTCCGGTTTTTTCCGGTCCGGTCTTAGACCGATGCTCATCCCACAGTTCTCAACTTGGCATAACTAATTTCCCTTCCGTGCGTTAGCAGATGAGCACATACATAGTTTAAACGAGTAAATACATGAGGTTTTTCTTGTTAAGGTTTTATATAAGAGGGTGAGTCGTGAGTTTTGATGTATACGGCCTAACCGGATATCTACATAACCGTTTCTGACTTTTCTTTTCAAGATGTGTATCTAGGGAAGTTTGAACCTGAAATCTCTTATATTGAGGACATCGGGATACCTAAAATACTATGCCACTTTAGTGGTGGTTTGAGCACATCAACTCTCGATGTTTAAAAACTTATGCATCGATCGACATGATCACTTGTGTATCTCTATGTTTAAAAACTTATGCATCGATCGACATAATTACATGTTTTACATGTTTATGGATCTCTCGCTCTATGATTACGATTTTTGACTGATTATAGATATTTAGACCTCAATTATTGTATAAAACAAGTCTAATGCTGCTTTATTAAAAGTGTACATGGACACATTTTGACAATGGACTGTTAGCTAGATATGCATGCGTCGATCGACATGATTACTTGTGTATGCATCTCTCGATCTAAGAATACAATTGTTGGCTGATTATAGATCGATCTTTAGACCTCAATCATTGTATTAAACAAAGTATGATACTGCATTATTGAAAATGTGCATGGACACATTTTGAACAGCGCACTGTTAGCTAGATAAAGTTAGTCGTAATTTATCTGTAACTTTTTTAAAGTGTGCGTTTATATTAGCGAATAGAATTCAGATTTAAGGCCTCTAAATAAATTAATCTATTAAGTACAAAACATGTTAAAAACATTGAGAACACGTGCCTACAGGCTACACCCAAGGCTGTCAAGATCGCGATCCCACGCAGGATCGTTTTTGTCTTTGCAAGATCGAGATCGTAAGATCGGATCGCGATCCTACGATCCTACCAATTTGTCATATTTTGTAAACAAATAATATACGAGTCAAACTATTTTACATTTTTACTCAACGTCAAAGATAAATTCATATAATATCCTCTTGAAAATGACAAAGTTTAAATTTCAAACACCAAAGTAATAGTGAAACACAAAAAAGTCAAGTTTCAATCGTTACATTAACCATTTAGTGCAATAATATTACATAACATAGGTCCTAAATGTATCAAAACATACGAGCCATCAACATGATTTCAAGAAAACAAACGTTTCATAAGTGGCATTACAAAACATAACCTTTGATTAGTTTAATCACAGTAAAGTAAAGTAAATTAAACTAGTGAACACTTTTTAGACTATAATCTATTTAGAAAAGTAGAAAACTATGTATAAACTATAATCTATTTAGAAAATGAAAAAATAGTGGTTTACTCATTATACATTAGTAAAACACACGTTTATTTTTTTTGGCCTAAGCAAGTGGGATGGCCTTAAAAGATTAAAAAAAAAAAAAAAAAAAAAAAAAAAAAAAAAAAAGTGAACTCGGATCGCGTGTCGATCTTACGATCTTACGTGCGATCCTACGATCCTACTTACGATCCTACCTCAGATACGATCCTACCACGATCCTACACGATTTTGACTGGTGTGCACGTAAGATCGTACGATCTTACGTGTAAACTCGCGAGTTTGACAGCCTTGGCTACACCCCAAAGGCACAAACAAGTACTCCGTACAAGATTAGAAAGTTAAATGTAAAAGTGAAGATTATAAACGGTAACTTTTAGAGTTTTTGGTTCACTTGTTAGTAAAAGAAAAATATGTATATCTATACTACATATAATGCATGAAGCACTCTCTATTCAAAATTTTTAGATTTACAAGAAATAATGCATAATTTACAACACTTTAATGCACTCAATTTCCAGAATTACAACAAAGTAAGAAATATTGTACAACAAAAAACAACTTGGTGTCATTTTAAGACTAAAATTTTATCAAACAACATTAATGCTATTAAAAACACCCTTCACCAAAAACTACAACCATTTAAGCACAATGTACAATACCTTTTAAATAAATACAAGTCATAAAACACAATGCATAAGTATGTAAAGCACAATGATTTTTAAGTATGTAAACCATAATGTACAAGCTAATCAAGCTACTAAATCAAGTACTTAAAAATAAAGCCATTAGGATGGGCACAGTGGTCGGTCGACCAGACTGGTCACCCCTGCGCTGACCGATTCACCGCCACTGCAACCACAAAGTCGGACGGCTCCAAAATTCACAAACCAGTCACCCCTCGACCGTTTAATGCATTCCACAAAAGAAGAAAAAAATGTACCGTAAAATATCAAAACAAAAACGAAGATGAAACGAAAGAAGAGAAGAACAATCATCAATGAAGCCAAAACAAACATCAAACTTATTCCATCTATGGTTCATGAACAGAAAGTATACAGCAACAATAAAACCCAACATCTATATCTACCTCAGTTCTAACCCCATCCTAAAACCACTATCACGGTCAACACAACATAAAACCTTAGAGAGAGTTTTCGTTTGATATTCAAGAAAAGGGAATGATTTTCTTGCAAACATAGATTGTTGGTTATGTTCGGTTATCAAGATAAGAAAGAAAATAAGATTATATGATGTTTGTGTGGCTGCAAATCATGGCTGCGTATTTTTGTGAGGGAAATTAGGGCAGGAATGAGGTAAGTTAAGTTTTATAAACGTATTTATAAGTCCTAACATTTGGGTTATATACCGGTTTGGTTGTTAATTGGGTTGACCAAATGATATCACAAATTGTTTGGTAGTTTTATCATGGGCCTCAATAGATATTAATGATTAAAGTTTGTTCAAGTTGAAAATGGTTTTAGACTATTACCTTGGTAATTGAGCCGTATATTATTTGTATGGTATAGTTGATTTTGGGCTAATTTTGATATTTGGTTTATGTGAATAGTGTATATTAAAAATAAAAATATAGGGGATATATATAATGTAAAAAAGATGAATTTTTTGAAATAAAAATAAAAATATAAATGTCAGCCGCCTTACTATGCCTAAAAGGACGCATGTAGGTCAGAAAATTTTAAGGTGATTGTGTTGAAGGAAAGAATCAAGATTTTTGTTTGTGGTAGCTTCGATTAACAGTAAATGAAATTAATACTACTGCTTTTTTATTTTTTTATGAGTCCCAATACCGTTTTTCACGATGTATGGGGAGGTTGAGATGTAGACAGCCTTACCCCTACCTAAGGTAGAGAGGCTGCTTCCATTTCTATCTAAGATAGGAAAGGATCTCCGGCCTTTTGTAGGGGGTGAGGATCGAACCATTGACCTCTAGGTTAAGATGCAAGGGGTTTTCCAACTGATCTAACCCTAAAATTATTGTTATTTGTAAATTAATCGTTAACAAAGTATGGCTGTATAACATTACATTACAAAAAAAATAAAATCACAGGGTACCTGCCGCCGCATCGCGCAGGTACCCAACTAGTAGTCTTATATGACCGTTAGACCGTGTGAGTTTATAGAAACTTTGACACGTGTTTAAAAGTTGGTGGGATGTTTTTTTTGCTAAACCAAAATGACGTTTTGTAAGGCAATGTTTCTTTTTTTTTCCTAAACATACGTAATATATTTTTCTTATTAAAAAAGTGGGGCCCATTTTTGAAACATTTTTCCACTTTTAGAAATGTGTTTTGCCTTATTAAGAAAGTGATATCCACCTTTGATATTTGTTTAATTTTTGAGGAATGTGTTTTATCTTATGAGAAAAGTGGGTCTTACTTTTTTACTAAGACAAAAATATCATGTCGGTATAACCAAAAAAAAAAAAAAAAAAAAAAAAAAAAAAACTTGGTTTTATAAAACATTACTTTAGTCTAGCGAAAAACATTCTACCAACATTTGGACACGTGTCGAGATATCTATGAAGTCACACAGTCTAGTGGCTGCACAAGAC